>JALPQI010031671.1:0-31140 GCA_025490895.1 Thaumatotibia leucotreta | reverse complement strand
TATTTTTAATATTAATTCATCTATTTAGAAAAAGTTATTAATGTAATTTTACTCGTTGGGTAACGTACTTTCGATATCAGATAAAACTTTTCTGATATCTCTCATATTTACGCGATTATGGCGTGTAAACACTTATCAATTACACCCTGTATGTCGTAACCGGTATTAAAGTTAAAATATTATATTATTTTTATTGTATTAGGTAACTATAAGTAATACCACGTAAGTATTCGTGCATGAAATGTAATAAAAATTGGACAAATTAAGTTTGCTAACCCAATTTAGATTAGTCGAATGTATCGATGTTGGTGAACTAAGCTAGAAATGGCAAAGATTTTATAACTGCTTATTGCTTACCTACCCCGAAAAATCAAAATATTTACAACACCGTTTCGATGAAATCGACAAGTTTTACTAGCCAGGTAAGATCATTTTAGAGGACTAGATACGTCTTAGCTCGCGAATGAAGAGTTAATTCGACAAGTAGATTCCTACTTTTAAATTTTTTCTTTATATATTTATTTTCAAAACTACAAATTATGTACATAGATTAAATCTAACTAATCTACTTAACCTAACCTATATCTAAGATTGGCCCTTGTGGCATTGTACCAAGGATGCTGGCGGCATTTCCTCGCTGTATCGCAATACTGATGCGTTGTGCGAGGAAGTCGCCAGCTCTTCGGTCTTTAGTTACGTCAACCAGACGTTTCGCGATCTCAGCAAATAATTTGCGTGCGCTGGGGCCCTATGAACTTAAAGTTTCTACGCCAAACGGTACAAAATCATACTCTTTGCCGAGGCCCTTATATTTATTACGTTTTAAAAATTCGGCATTTTCAGCCGCATCGGCCACCTTAAACGTAGTTCGTTGAAGGTGGGACGGTGCCAGAGTGTCTACGCAAGTAGCATCCCATACCAACATCCGTCCTAAGCTCCAAGGAACCAAAGACTTTTAAGTGCTTCAACTTCTTTGGATAAAAAAATATGGTCTAACAAATTTCAAACGCTGTGTCCAATTCGATATTAGGTATTGTTATAGATATGAAATACCTTATTGTTTATGATTTGTATAATTATGTAGGTACGTGATACGACAAAATAGTATTGGTGAAATATAATGTTCCTTTACATCTGTCCTGATCGGAAAGTTCAATTTTTGTACGTAATTTGCTGGGTCAAAAGTTGCTCTTCCCTAGGGTCGAAAATAATTTGTCATCTCTCATGATCGGAAAGTTCAAATTTCGTAGGTAGGTATGTAGTTAGCCGGGTCGAAAGTTGCTCTTCCGTCCCTAGGGTCGAAAGTATTTTTTATTGAAACTTAATCGTTTGTTTTACTTTCCTCAAAGTCGGAATAAAAAGTAGAAAAAATTCTGGTGAAATTTTCGACTTAAGGGTTATTTAACAATCTACTATTGTACCTACTACAATTGTTTTCAAAAATTAAATCAATATCAGCATTATATAGCATAGTCTCCAAGCAGGGTTTCGGCCATTTGTTCAACGAAACAACACTGATGGACGCTCACCAATTTGGTCGCAACCAATGTAAGAGTGACTCTTAATTTAAACATTGTTTGTGGATGCAGCGTAGCTTGAGATACGCCGCGGGCTCCCCTTTGATCTGCCAAGTCTAATTTCAAACACACTAGGTCATCTTTGCTGAAGGTTCCTTGCTGTTCAGGGTGAGAAGGAACTCATACATAGGAAGGAAAATTGACATAATAATAACTTATAATGTGCGTTTGATGAAAAGTGTAATTTATTTTATCAATATTCATAACGTTATAAACGAGTATAAAATAATATGTATACCCTAATTTAAGCAATACCCAACATGCTGAACAATCAATTTAGGGTTTTGGAGTAACTTTTTATTCATAATACACAGATTTTAGAGAAATGTAATAAACAAAAGCGGCGCTAAGATACTCACCTCAACGGCACTTACTTGTTTTCGCCGAATTAAATAATTAATTAAAAATACAATATATTTAGCAAACAGGGTTACTCTAACTCAATTTTTTTACATTTTTACATGGGTCGTAGTCTACGGGTAACTCGGAAATGAATTTACAAAAAATCTATTGTTTTTTGTATGGAAATCGAACCAAGTTTAGTGCGAGTACCTAAAGGAAAAAATCCTGCTGTCATAATGGTCTGAAAATAATTTGATGCTGCATCAGATTGATGCACAATCAGCTTATTTCACGTATTTATAATTGTGATGTGACACGAGTAAAAATGAAAATTGGCATATGACATGACGAGACGGAATGGATAGATGGATTGTATTTTAAAGATATTAATCAGAATATTCTATATTATTATTTGTATCGATTTTTACACGGGTCTATAAATCGTAGTCTTTTGATAGGCTTGCACGGAGATATGGATCCAATACGTAGAGGCCCTTTTGAAAAATTCGTTGTGATGTAGGTACTACACTATTCATTGATATCCGTTATCCGCTTCCAGCAGAATACTGAAAATTCGATGGACGAATGGTCATTTGAGGACTGTATACCTAATTAATATAATTACGTGTGTATTTTGAAGCGGTAGATGTGGTCAGCCTCTGTAGCCTAGTTGGTAGTGACCCTGCCTACGAAGCTGGAGGGTCCGGGTTCGAATCCCGGCGAGGGCATTATTTATTTATTTATCACAAATATTTGTTCCTTGGTCATGGCTGTATATGTATTTAAGTATCTATATATATCTATCTATTATGTTTATCGTCGCCTGGTACCCACATCACAAGCCTTAATTGAGCTTACCGTGGGACTGGGTCGATTTGTGTAAAAGATGTCCCAAGATATTTATTTATTATTTATTTATTTATATAATATTATTTTGTTTCAGTAACAATGAATTACTAATGTGTCTTAATTTCGAATGTAAACTAAAAATGTTTCTTAAGATAATAGTGCAAATCATGAAAGCAAAATGTTACCGGTTATAATTATGGTGTTGTCAAGTGGTAGCTATCTTTGTATAGGCATTAGTAATCAGCGATATTGTACAGTCGACGTCAAAGATATCATTACGGTTTAGGCGCCAAAAATATATTTACACGACCTTAATGTCAATGCAATAAAGTTGTGTAAACATATTTTTGTCATCTAAACCGTAATGATATATTTGACGTCGACTGTACTAAATGACATATTGTCTCTATTTTTCGCCAGAAACTAAATTGGCTTCCAATACGCTATCGACGCAACTCACACATTCTTAGCCTTCTTTATAGCATACTTTTCAATCCCGCTACCCCTCGTTACCTCAAAGAGCGTTTCAGCTACTTAAAATCCAGTAGAACCTCTCAAAATTTGCTTCTTTCTGTCCCTAAGTCCAACTCCAAATTTTATAACTGTTCTTTTACGTTTAGGGCTGTGCAGCTGTGGAACTCGCTTCCTGTTGTTTTGAGACGCTGTCAATCCTTAGCTACCTTTAAAAGTCATCTCAAACATCATTACTTGTCCCTTCCATAATTTAATTCCTTTGCTGTTTTACTGTTCTTCTGCTGTCATGATGTAAATGCTATTTGATATATATATTGTTTTTATTTTTGTATGTTATGTAGTTAGTATGTACGTTTATATATCCATGTATATATGTAGTTTATATTGATACGTAAGTGTAGTAAATTTGTTTTTTTCTATTAGTTTCGTAATTAGTTTTGCACCTCCTTTTGACTAATATTTAATTCATATCTCCGCTACCTAAAGGTTGTCTGGAAGAGATCGCTTGTTAGCGATAAGACCGCCTTTTGTTTAACCTCTGTCTATTTCTATGTCATCTTTGTTTTGGTTTTTGTTTTGTTCGAGGTGTACAATAAAGAATATTTATTATTATTATTTGTATCTCCTTGAGGATCACGGGCTTACAAATCCCGGTTATTTGATAGGCTTGCGCGGGGATACAGATCCAACACGTAGAGGCCCTTTGGAGAAATTTGCTGTGTTGTATTATTATTATTATTATTTTACTTGTCCACCTTTTTCTATGATGAATTTCCAATTTATAGTTATACAAATGTTTTGAAAATATTTTTATTGTAGTAGATGCTTTCGTTACCTACTTTGAAACATTTTGTGAGCTTTTATCAACTTTCCATTTAACCGTCACTGGATACCGAGATATAAGATATTTTAAGGGAATTTTATGAAAAACCGCGAATGTCGCCTTGAGCTATGTTTCCACTTAGTGGGTCTCAGCGCCGATATAAATTGTGCTTGACGCCAAACGAATACCGCCCAAGAATGCTCTAAGATACTCGCAAATACTTTGCAGAGCCCCTAAGGCTGAGACCATCGATGAAGTAAAATTATATTTGAATAATAAATAATTGCTGTGGTACAAGCTTCTTAAAGATCCTTCATTTTTTAATAAGACCGAGGAACTTATGTTAATAATATCGTGTAAGGCATACTTTTGTAGTTTCTAGACAAAATAGAAACCTCAAGTGACATTGTAGTGAACAGAATTCCAGTGTGTTATTTACACACATATTTTTTCTTTGCCCATGCTTGTTTTCTATGTCATTTATGAGTGAGTATATCGTCGCTGTGCCTACAAAAGTCGGTAGGTATGTGTTTTTTTTATTTTTGGATTTTAACGCCATTTTGAACGTAATGTCAATATCTATTATGCTTCAAAAACAGTAAACGTATGCATGTGCAATTGTTGTGATGTATACAAGTATAAAGAGCACGAATTTGTGGTCAGCAAATAAATCACGACTGCACTTCAGTTCACTTAAGCATTCCGCGGGCAGTTAGCTTTATTTGCCGCCTGCTCACCGCGAAGGGTTTATTGCACCCACGAAACTATTTGATCCGTTCACTGAAATACTGTTATTGCATTCAGCTGGCTGGGAGCAAGTATTTGTATTGGTGTGAATACAAATGTCGATAAAAGACTTGATTGTAGTTGGTGCTTCGAACACTGTCTGACTCATTACGATTGACTTCACTATCGGTAAATTATTCAGCTAGGTACATAGTAGGGTAGGTATAATTTTATAAAATGTTCGTTAAGGACTCGAAATTGGGTTGGTATACGATATCTTTTAAAGGTTTAATATTTTTCCTAGGCGTGAACTTAGCTACTGGTAACCAGCACAGCATAACAAGAAGTAAACTTATTAAGTATTACTTAATGGGCTGTCCCAGAAGTAAAGAGACAAGATTCGAATGAAAATATTTAATAAAAAAATCTTATAAAGCACTACTATTTACATTTAGCTAAATTCAGAATTTCATTTTATTTGCTACTTTATATTAAATTCGCATGTGCAAACTCTCTTTAGCCAATTTTTCTAAGGTTCATTGCTACTCGTCTCATTACAGCTTTTCGAGATCTAGCTGCCACAATTTTAGCCAATTTAGTCCATCTATGCTTAAATTCAGTCAACGATTTGGGTTTTTCTGTTTGTTTTTTATATTCTCGTTTTCATAATGGTCAATAAGCTTCAATACCAGGAGCTTGGGGAACATTTGGGGCGTTGTTATGTTTTTGTATAAAATCTATACCTGCAGCCTCTATATGTTGAGTGACTTCCGTGGCGTAGTGGCATGATGCCATATCCGGCCAGAATATAATTTCTTCCCTCTTGTAATGCTTATCAATGAACGAAATTTATCGCATTATCATACATTCTCTCAAATAAATACGTGCGTTCATACAGCCTGTGCAAATATATGGTTAAGACGTATTGCCATTTTGGTCAATGGCTTGCCAAACGAGACATTTATTGAAAAAATTGACCTTTGCTACAATTTTTTGCGAATAATCTAGGGAGTCCCGTCGAGTCACATGGCAGTATTGCTTCCCAGGAATATCCTTTGGGTCCACGGTCACGTAAGTCTCATCATCAATTATGAGAACTTTTTTCAGTGTTTTTTTATACACTCTTCGGCATCCTCTTTTAGCTCGCACTTCTTGGTCCTTAAAGTACTTAGGAGCTGACAGTTTTGCAAATGCTTTAAGCTTTAGGTCGCATGTTTTAATAACAGCTATACTTGACTTCGATATTTTCGATTTATTCGCAGCAGCTCGAACAGACATCGAAGAATTCCGTTCATACACTTTTTTTACTTTATTTATGTTCATAGCTACGGAAATAGTACATTTTTTCCCCGGAATCTTCTTGAAAATATATTCATGCGATTCGTCAAAACGCTTTATAATTCGATACCAAGTAGTTCTCCTTACTCCCTCTGAAGAAAAATTACATATCGTGTCCGTTTTTCCATGACATTCATAATTCTGAACAACTCCTTAGCAAATACTTCGCAACCAGCTCTTTTCATTATTGAAATTTAAATAAAACAATCGTATTTCCCGCAAAGTTTTACAGATTTGAGGCATACGGTGGCCATGACAGTTATTTTTCTTAAAAAAATCAAAATATTTTCAAATAGTTCGAAATTTGAAATTTGTCTCTTTACTTCTGGGACAGCCTTTAGTAGTGATTTTATCAGATCACAGTCAGTAAATGGCAATGACCTTCTTAGAAGGATGATGATAATCTTCTTAGAAGGTTTTAAACTTTTTCTATTTCAGTAGCGTAACACCTCTTTAGATTGAAAAACAAATGGAAGAATTAAATCAAGTGAATATATTCAGTAGGTAGGTACAAGTTTCGAAAACCTTAAAGGAAATTACATTATCTAAGCACCTATATAAAAATGTTACCAATCATTATGTTGAAAATCGTAAAGTCGAATATTAGTACTCCGCAAACGTTTCCCATTTTGGTGATTGCCCTAAATTTTGTTTGCCTGAAAGTATTTTTCCCCTGTTATTATTTTCCCCATTCTTAGTTCGCTGAAATTTAATTTCGCTTACGATTCGAATGAACATTTATTGAAATTTCGAATTTATACCGAAATATTATTTTTCCAGTAGGTATATTAAAACATCGATATTATTTGAAGTGTCGCAGTTCTAATGTAACCTAGTCCACTTTTCTAGTAAAAGTTTGTTTCAGCGAGGGTCGCAGTTCTAACTTAACCTAAACTATCGCCAATTCCAAGTTGACAAAAAAATCCTTCTACAGCTCGCATAGACGCATCCAATCACGGATTTACTTCATTTACTACATAAAAATGTAAAAAATTCAGAAAAATACATTTGAGATACTTATGGACTCAAAAATATTCTCGGCGTAACAGAATTTAATATAATTATGTAGGTACTTATGTATAATACCACGATGAAATGATATTTTAATGATGAAACCCTTTTTTTTTGTGAAACAAACTGACATTGTGTTAAGGTGCGTTTAAACCAAAAGATCATTCGCTGTTCTAGCGCCCGTTCTAAGAAATCAATCAATCACGTTTTGTGTACCGATCGAATTTCGTAGAGTGGGAAGTTAGAACAGCGAATGCTCTTTTAGTTTAACCGCACCTTAACCTACTGACAAACTGCCAACTGAATTTCCTGTCGAAGTAAGCAATTTCGAGTGCAATGCACAAACAATCACTGCCTTTTAAAAAAAGGGTATTACTAGCATATTTTATTCGATTAAAATAGATGTCCTATAGTTACATTAGACAAACACATATCTACATAGCAAATCTTAGATTACGAAATTCGTTAAAACAACTATTTCAAACCGAATGAATCAAATAAAGCAGAACGTATCAGGACCACCGTCCCCAAAAATAATAACCGCGCTCCTGGCCACATGTCGACGTAATACCGCCCGGCTTTCGCTCGTAAAAAATAAGAAAAGACCCCGCAAAATGCCCTCTATTACAGTTGGTCCGTATATGTTCGAGATTGGAAAGACATTTGTCGGTAACAGAATCGGACGGCGTGCGACGTGTTCTTATCGGAGCGGACGTTTTGATTTTACGCATTAGCTTGTGACGCGTGCGAGCTTCACAATTTGAATTTCGAACACGATCCCCCAGAATGGAAAGTTAAAGGGTAGTAGACTTTCTTTAATAAAGGGTAACCAGGGACAGACTGACAAAGAAGATCCCTTTTCTTAGGAAGTAAAAGCTAATTGTAGATTTCTACAATGGTCCCTTGCTTTGTTTGGAATTTGACAGCCGGTCAAAGGTGATTGTAGATAGCGCTTTTGACTATTGTCCCTTTTTAAGCTGAGAATCTGAGAATACCTTCTGTGTTGAGCGGAAGGTTAAATTTGCTATTTCGAAATTAAATTCGAGTAAACCCTTTACGAACACATATTATAATCATACTACAAAGACATAGTTAGTACATGTAATTGTGTATTGGCTTTCGATGCTCAGTCGGTATAGTGAACCTGCCTGCAAAGCTGGAGGCCCCGGGTTTGTATCGCATGATATCTTTTTGCTATTTCTAAATTAAATTCAAGTAAACCCTTTAAGAACACATATTTATAATCATACTACAAAGACCTAGTTAGTACATGTAATTGTGTATTGGCTTTCGATGCTCAGTCGGTATAGTGAACCTGCCTGCAAAGCTGGAGGCCCCGGGTTTGTATCCCATGATATCTTTTTGTGTATTATTCACAAAAATATTTGTTCCATATCGTTCTTAGTACTTACCCAAAACTTCTAGAAGTCTTAATTTAACTTACTGCGGTACTAGTTCGATTTGTAAAGGTGCATTTAGACCAAACGAGCATTCGCTCATTCTATCCCCCACTCTACGAAATCAACGAATTTCTACGAATCACGTTTCGTGTAACGAACGAATTTCGTAGAGTGGGGATAGAATGAGCTCGTTTGGTCTAAATGCTCCTTGAGAAAATGACATTGACATTATTAATTATTTTACTTACTCGCATTCGCATGAAATGAATTAAGTGATTACCTGATTATCTATGTACTTAATTGTTATATTTGTTAAACATGTAGGTACTTATGTACGTCTATCGTTGCAATTATTAGAATAAACACTGCAAAAGTGCATATTGTATTTTATAGCAAGTCCTTGTGCCACTTTGTTTTATAAGCTTTTACTTAAATAGAAGGTATCTATAAAGTATAATACTACGAACAAATAAAACATGGAAACCGCACGCCATATTAAATTGCCTTTCGAAAACAGTCCTGAATTTTAGTTGACAAATGTCACCCCCACTTCAATGCGTCACGTTAATGAATATCATTATCAACCCGTAAAAAGTTAAACGGCCATTTAAAAATAGTTGTGATTGGTCCATCAAAGTTTTGATTGGCTATATATTCTACAAACATTTGTCAAAGATGTTGCGCTGAAATATGCGCGGTGTTAAGAAAAGCACTAATGTCCTGCCCATCTTGACACAATTGAACAATTCGGCAAAAATTATGCCACCAAAATTAGGCGGTTGAAACGCTCAGGTATTCACTCTCCCACACTATAAGATTAAAGCAAAATAAAAAAAACATCCGCTCTTTACGTTTGGGAGAGGTACCCGAAATTATTTTTTTTATAATTATTTTTCTACCAGTTTGTCGGCTTGATTAATAATAATTATAATTGTGTAGATATATCTGTCTCAAATTGCAAATTTCTAGTATTAATGGCCAATGAGCTATGCTGAGGACAGACAGACAGACGGACAGACGCACAGACGGACATTGCGAAACTATAAGGGTTCCTACTTTATTATGGAACCCTAAAAAAACAGATAAACGCCTTGCCAGGGTAAGCTTAGTATTTACAGATTCTCCCCGGAGTTTGGTTCAAATTGTAATGGTTGGTGTGGCTCTACGTTATTAATTTATGTGCCTTTAAGCACCCAAACCTGTACGGTTTTGTAAAATATGTTTTTCATATCAACCAATTTTAGTAGGTATAAGAAACTTAATAATATACAGTGTGTAAGTCTAATACGGGCGAAGCTCTTAACGGGTGTTAGTTTACGACATAATAAGTACATTCAAATTACTTTTACTTAAAATTAGAGCAACAAAATTTTCCACACAAAATAATTCGGCGCGCAATGTAGAGCAACATACGCGAGTTAAGCACTCGTTGACATCTAATTTCAAAAGCAGATGACAAAACTGCCATGTCAACAATAACAAATGTTCGTACCTACATTGCTTCTCCGATAATCTTTAAAAAAATCTGTGGGGTCTAAATTAAGAGTAACTTTAAAATAACCTTGTAATCCATGATTACACTAATGAATCCCGTGCCTGGTTTAATTGATCGCCCGTATTAGATTTACACACTGTATTATTTATCTAGCAAAGGTGTTCTTAATTCATAGGTATAAGTATTAGTACATAGAAGGCCAGAATTTAGTTTACAACCTGTAAGTAAGTGACATCAAGTGAATAATAATAATGGAAAATTCAGTAATTATGTCACTTGCACTGACTAACTGAACTATGCTTAAATATTCAAAAAATCTTAACTGAATATTATCATTTACCACCCAAAAGAGGTTTCCTTTTCTACTTCCCAAAAATTAATTGTGTGCTCAACCTAATTTTGGTTGTCGAATCTTATCAAATGTTGTGACCAAGTTCTACAATTAGTGTATTTTAATTAATGTGACTTTTTCGATTTGTTCATTGAAGTGCTTATATTTATTTCAATTAGATGTTGATCTAGTGAAACGAGGTAAATACATAGATAACCATAAATACCTACTCTGCTACCTATACATATTCTGCTGGACAAAAGGCAGCAAAAAAATTAAGTTAGTTAGGAATAATGAACCTTCACCAAATAATTTATTCAAGTGTCGGTAACAGTAAAGGTGTAAGCATATTGGGTAAAAGGAATATTTTACGGAGCACATTAGAATAATATTGCACTAACACTTGGCGCGACAAACAGCTCGTATATGAGATCATTCAGCCGAGTCAGGACGAGTAATGTATTCCAATAGTTGTCGCAGCACGCGATGTGACGCCACATATATAACAGCGTGGATTCCTTAAATGTAAAGCGCTCCCCGCCGCTCCCAGAGTCGTTGCGACCCCTATAAAAATGTTAGTTCGCCTTTCATTACATTTTCGAACGCGGTGCCAAGGATCACACAAACGATAAAAGACTCTATGAAAGAATAATAGAACCAATTTTTCATCGCCGCCAGCAAAATTTATTTCGCCAAATGTCCGTTCTTACTCTTTTCAAATGGCCCGTTTTCGGTGTTTTACTTTGTTTGCCACTAACGTTGCGATTGGAATAGTTTTTAAATAAGCAATGGCCGTTTCACTATTGAATTCTTCCTTTGAAGTGACAATAGCAACTTGCCTTTAAGCCGGAGGGGAGGTAATGTGGCTATTTATTAAGCCTTATTTACGTGTTCGGGTGTTAGCGAACTAGCTAACAGAACATTATAACTTCACTGCTTCGCACGACGCTGTGTTATTTCCCAGGATACCCATATTGCAACTGGGCTTTCACGGCGCCAGTCTAAGGAGAGCTTCTCCGGCTACAAACTCCTTCGCGAGACCCTCAGTCACTAAATACAGAGAGGCCACAAGATATTGGTCATGATATACGTGATACAAGGGTCCCTTTGCCCCGCAGGGCAGTAATTTGCACCTGTAGTCACTGATATTATGTGAGAAATTTTGTGTTACTTGAAAATGGGTTCCGAGAATGTTCTTGATGTTCTGCTTTGGTTTTGAATATGATCCCTGAATAATCTACGTTACCTTTAATATTACTTCGTAACTTTGTACGCGCAAGCGTAGCCTTTTATTATGTTCTTTCCGCTCGTTTATTTTTAGACACTCTCGGTAAATAATTAAACAGATATTAGATAAGGGGTTTTGCCATAATCGTCGCAGGAGTCCGTTGGATGCGTATGGCGCTGGACCGGGCGTTGTGGCGATATTTAGGGGAGGCCTATGTTCAACACTGGACGTCTTTCGGCTGACATGATGATGACGATGATGAAGAAAACAGGAAACTAGCCAAGAGCATATCAGGTAATTCTCATTGCTCAATGCAAGGTACTGTAGTAGTTGCGCTGCCGTTATTTTTTTTTTTATATTTGATTTTAAAGGTAAAAAAAAATTTAAACACAAGCTTTTGTAATAAACCAAAAAAAACCATGATTATACTGAAAAAAAATTGAACTGATGCTCGAGGGTTTTAATCTCCAGTGTAGCCAATATCATCATACTACATTATATAATATATGAGGAAACTATTTATAGAAAATACTGCAGTAATGCTGATTTAAAATATATATTTCAAATATTTACAGGACATGTGGACTACATTTGAGGAGTGACTTTTCAAAAGGACTTATTTCCACTTTCAACTTTTTTGTAACTATGAATGTAGTTTTGCTAAAAGTAGAGAAATACATGTATGTTTTGAATTTCAAGTTCTAATAAGCCTCTTCTTGTTCTCCAAAATGTTAAAATATCAAAGTCCGTATCAAAAGGGCCTATTTCTTCCTTATACTAAGAAAATGATACGAGCTTTTAGAAGTGTATAATAACTTATTATTAAGTACTGTTTGTAGAAATGAAGGATTTGTAAAATTTCCTTGAAAAACAGCTTGTGTATTATTGGATAAGCTCACAAGGCCAGAACAAAACGGCTTAATTCTAAACGTTTCGCATCAAAAGGGCTTAATCCTGAAAATTTATGGTATATTAACTTAGTTGGCATAACATTTATATCAACTCACTTAAGTACTATATCAAAAACACAGAACGAATATCGAAATAAAAACCGTGGATTTATGTTGTTCTCAATTTCCCAAAAAAAGTTCCAACTGGAAATAAGCCCTTTTGAAAAGACACTCCTCATTTTAACATTAATTCGAATTATGAATAAATAACAACTGCTCACCTTTTTTCTGAAGTAGGTCGTGTATTTATTTGTAGGTTTATTATGTAGATATCATAATTATTTACAAGCAAAATATTGAATAGCCTACTTATGTAGGTACCTAATAGTTATGCGTTTAAAGCTTAATAATAATAATAATAATAACCGCCATGTGGGATGTTGACTCGACGATCATAGTCCCGATAGTCGTTACAGCGAACGGTTTAATAGCGAAGAGTCTCGACCAACATCTTAAGAGTCTCTCGCTAGATGGCTGGATCAAGGGTCAGATGCAGAAGGCGGTAGTCCTGGACACGGCGCGGATAGTCCGTCGGTTCCTCTCTCTGCGACCTTAACCACCGGCAGCTTGGGCCCGCTCCGTTGCCGGCGGCACCCTAGGTTAGGTTTTTTATAAAGTGTTTATATTTTGTATTGTTTTTGTATGTTGTATTGTATTTTACTTTTATAGACATGTTTATAAAACACCTAGCCTAAGAGAAAAGATCAATAAAGGAAATAATAATAATAATAATAATGTTTATTGTTCAACTGTGTTTTTACAGAGATGATTATGAGTAAAAATTGTTTCAACAGTTACCCTTTGCGGGCGTACAATGTAAATAATAGCTATACTATAATAATTATCTTAATTGTACTTATGTACTAGTTAGCATGCAAAAAATTCGTTTAAACTATAAAACACTTTCTGAATGAGCCAGTTCTTTAGCCTTCTTTTGAAAGAAGAAGTACCATCAATACACTTCAGATCTATTGGAAGGTGGTTGTAGACACGAATTGCCATTACAAACGTGCTCTTTTTAAATATGGCGTTATTAGACCTGGGTAAGTACACGTTATATTTATACTGCTCTCTTACATTAGATTTTAATGAGACAATTTTTGTAAAATATAGCGTATTATTTCTCAAAAATAAACACAGCTCTAGGATGTAAATACTAGTTAATGTAAGAAAACGTTTATCACGAAATACATTTCTAAGGGAGTCCGTGAAACCCATATGATAAATTGTCCTTAAACATCTCTTTTGTAGCCTAAAGGAGGTATCCACATCAACGGAGTTGCCCCAATAAATTACACCATAGTTAAGAAGCGGGTACACACTACCGTAATAAGAACTAACTACTATACCTTCAGAACAAGATTCTGAAAGTATGGACAAGGTGTAACACATTTTAGATAGTTTCTTATTTATATATTCTACATGAGACTTCCAGTTCAGATGAGAATCAATAATAACACCTAGAAACTTTACGCTGTCAACCTCTTCTACGTTAATACCTGATTCCATAATATTCAAAGTCATAGCAGCCGTTTTATAGTTCCTAAATTGAATGACTTTAGTTTTACTAAGATTAACCTTCAGGTTAAAAGATTCAAGCCACTGCAAGATTTTACTGAGCGTAAACTGGATGCTGCCATTTAAATCTATGGTGAGATCGTCTCTAGAGAATAGTATTGTGGCATCATCCGCAAACATCACACAGGGTTCTAGGATTTGTGTAGGAAAATCATTTAGATAGATGAGAAATAGCAGAGGGCCTAGTATACTGCCTTGGGGTACTCCCAAGACAACGTTCAAATAACATGATTCTGTATATTCGATGGTTTTGTTTTGTCTATTGTAATTTTCTATTTGTACCGCTTGCTCTCTCTTGTAAAGGTAACTCTTCATCAATTCGATTGCGTTCCCTCTTACTCCCAAACGTTCTAGCTGTTGCAAAAGGATATTGTGAACCACGCAGTCAAACGCTTTTGACATGTCGAGTAGCAGGGCCACGCAAGGCTTACGTACATTAATATTATCCCAAATCTGTTTAAACATATTGTACACCGCTAATGATGTCGATTTCCCTTTCTGGAAACCAAATTGAGAAGGGGACAATACATTATTTTTATTAAAGATACTTACTAGTCTATTATGTATTACCTTTTCATATATTTTTGAAAAACAGGGTAGTATTGCAATAGGACGAAAATTTGCTACGTCTGTTTTGGTACCTTTTTTATACAACGGTTTAATTATTGCTTTTTTTAACTGCTCGGGAAACATACCGGTTTCTAGCGTCAAGTTAATAAGGTATACGAGTGGCTCTAGAATCAGGTCTATGCAAAGTTTAATTAATGACATAGGTATTTTATCATAACCTGAGCTCTTTTTGTTTTTGAAATGAGTGACAATTTTTTTGATTTCATAACAATCTACGGGAGCTAAAAAAATACTATTACTTATATATTTTCCAGATACATTACATTTTCCCACATTGGGTGAAGTGTTTACGTTTTGATAGGTATAAAATTTATTAAATGCTTCGGCTATGTCTGAAGGATTTGTAAGATTTTCGCCATCCAACTGAATATTGGAAATAAAGGATGGTATAGAGTTAGTTAAACTTGTATTTTCTTTAATAAGACCCCAAGTAGCTTTAGGTTTATTTGTACTGTTTAGTATAAATTTATTGTTAGATATTATTTTAGAAGTCCGTATCACCCTTTTAAAGATTTTACAGTATTTTTTATACTTATTTGGCATAGTGTCGCTATGTTTGGTTTTTTGTATTATTAGATGCATATTTCGCTTATTTTTGCTCGATATTAAAATGCCTTTTGATTTCCAGTTTGTTTTTTTCTTGTGACTTATTCTCACTCTTTCAACTGGTACGCATAAGTCAAATATCATACAGAATTTGTCAATGAATATTTCATATGCTTTGTTAGCATTAGATTCCATAAATACGTCACAGAAATTAATTTGTGACAGATATTTCTTAAATATATTCGAGTAGAAATCAATTCTGCGGACATACTTGTACCAGTAAGTTTCATTAAAACTTAGATTAGTTTGAGCAACCAACATTTGGCCAGTGTGGTCAGATATTCCTAAGTTAAGCACTTCGGCTGAATACTCGGAAAGATTTGTTAGGATATTGTCAATGCAAGACTGAGATAGCGCGGTTATTCTAGTGGGTGTGGAAATCGTGTATTTGAGATTATACTTGGCTACTGTGGAAAGAAAGTGTTGGTTGTAGTATCATTTTTTAGCAAATTTATGTTAAAGTCGCCTGCCACGACAAGTTTTCTTTTTAGATGTCGAGATCTAAGAGTCAACTTGCTTAGTAGATTTTCGAAGTTCTTAATAAATATATCTATGTTGCTGTCGGGGGTACGGTAAACACACACTATAAAAAGATTAAGCTCTGGAATAAAGATTCCACATGTTTCGAAATGTTGTTCAATGGACATGTCTGAAATCCAATCTACGCTATGACAGTTTATTTTCTTTTTTGCGTAAATACACACACCACCTCTTGATTTCCGGGTTCTGCAAAAATAAGCTGCCATTTTGTAATCCTGAATTTGTAAAGTAGAAGCTTCGTACTTATTAAGAAATGACTCAGAGAAACAGAATACATCAATATTGTCCGAATGAGCTAGAATTTCGATTAGACTAACTTTAGATTTAAGTCCTTGTGTATTTTGATGATATATTTTAAAACCATTATTCTCATTTTGCGAATTAGTCGTGTTTTTGAAACCTAAGACTTTAGAATTATCTTTAGTTACGAAAGAAATAATACGGTATTGTACCCTTTTTAGGAAGACATTTCAATGGCGTGGTTGATTGGGTCTGTTTGAGCTCGCATTCATGATGTGATTCTGTCACATTTTGTGTTGTATGTGGCAGAGATTCTATTATACATTTTTTTTCATTATAAGAGTAAAAAGCGTTCTTATAGTCTATTTGGTCAATGCGTAATATTAATTTCTTACAAACATTTCGCAGATACTTTTTTTGATGTGTCAATCTTACTTGATTCTTGCAGTCAATGTAAGCTAAATTGTGTACATTATAGCAACTGCGACTAAGCATATAATTTAAATTAATGACATTAATTTCTTTATTTGATTGTACACCTAAAACAAACACAGGGTTGCATGATAACAAACTTAAAGCTTTGTGTAAGTGTGTAAATATTTCTGTCGGGTAAGAATCATTTTCACCAACCGATAAAATAATTTTATCACATTCGCGAAACGTTTGGTTCTTAATTGTCTCTAAAATACATTCTGTGGATGCACCGGGTTTGATGAAAGAACTGACGTCATATTTTAGGATATTTGTATCCTTCTGCAATTTAAGTAGCAAGGGTCCCATTCCGGCACATTGTTGACCGCCGAATACAAATATTTTTGGCGATTGACGTTGATCTGAAGGGTAAGATGCTGGAGATTTCTTTTGTAAGTCACGTACAGACATATTAGAATTATTTTGAGCTGTCGTCGACTGTTGCTCTTCCGTAGAAGTGGTAGTCGGTGACTTAACAAAAATGACTTCCGGAACAGAGTTTGGCGCAGGACTTAATGGATCTAAAAGTAATGTTTTGGTGCAAGTCGGCACATCAGGTTCCGTTGTAAAGTCTAGTTTAGTACGAGATACAGGTTTGCGTCTCTTCTTTGACGACACTTGAGATGATGTATCTGTAGATTTACAGATGCTAGTCAATTGTTTAATTCTCAAGTCATAATCGCAGAGTTGTTTCGACAAAGCATAATTTTCGGACAACAGCCTCTCTACTTCCATTTCAGATGATTTCAGCTTCAAGGTTAGGCTCGCGATCTTATCGTTCAGCTCATCTATAACGTAACTCTTGTTAAGACGCAATACGGTATAACTCCTGTTTGTTTTTTGATTCAACGAGGAAGTAAGTGAAGAACTGGAGTCTGAATTATCTTCTTCCTCAGGTAGGCCCTCGAAGGAATTTTCAGTGAGGATATTAGCGGTAAATGTTTTTTTTCGAATAGTAACATAGTCATGTGAGTGATGCGGAGAAGAACTTCTGGGGTGCGACAATGGAGTATTGAAACTTTGATTTAAGTCTGGACTATTTCGACAGGAGAGGCATATATAATCAAGTTTCCTCTGGGGTGACATAAGATCAAATCTTTTGTTTGACATAATCATGCATTTTGAGTGGTAATCGTATTTACAAACTTTACACACAATATGATACCGATCCGTAATCGGATCATTACATTTTAAGCATTTTGGCGCCATGTAGCTGTGTTAATGCTCGCTTATTCACTAAAGAGTGAATGATGAAGTTAGTTTTATTTGTAACGTATTGATGAATAGATACAATTCGGACTCCTGTCAGATTGCAGCAATAACGAATAGCTCAGTCCGGTCCGGTAGGCGCGTCAATAGCCGAAGGTCGTAAGCGCCATGCAGATTGCGTCGCTTACGTCGTTTCACAGCGGTACACTCAAGTCAGTGAGACAGTGTTTTTCGTAGATCAATTAACCTCTTGAACATTGCGAATTTTTCGCTGAGCGTGCCAACCGGTTTCGCCACCTAATAATACAAAATTATGCGACGTAGACCAGGACTTGGATTTAAATGGGACTCATTTTTACATTATAAAAATGAAATCAGACCTTATTTGTCAGACTCCGGTAAGGTGAGTCGGATAATGATTGTCTGACGTGTCAGACTAGATACTGCAGTTAAATTGTTAACGGTTGATAAACAAACGGGACTTAATCGCTAACCTGACGTTTCGGGCATGACATTACACGACCATAGTCGCAGGCAGGCTGAGCCTACGCGATTAATACGGGACTTAAGTCCCGTTTGTCTTTAAAATATGATTGATAATCGTGAAAGTTTAAATCAATATTCATCAAGTAATAAATTATCGTCAACTAATCATAATGATAGCCACCCGTCAAAGACTGAAATCCAATCAAGTGCCTAGATCAAAATCCCGATGATTTCCAATCTCGTTAGGTACCTATCATCCCTTGGGTGGAAATGCGCTTGCAATACCACCGCAGTTGACTCGTACTAAATACCTATTTTTGGACAGTTTAGTTTGCTTGTGAATCGCGTTGACGTACTAATGAAGTCATTAGGTACTTACGTAAGTTTCGTTCTTGTATAGGGTACCTACACACAACGGTAGGAAAATTTCAGTTTAGGAAAATTGGAAATCGTAACAAATAGTAGTCAACTAGGTCTTATAACGTGTGTAAATCTAATACGGGCGACAAATTAAACTAGGCATGGAATTCATTAGTGTAATCATGGATTACCAGTTTTTTTTTAAGTTACACATAATTATGACCCCACAGATTTTTTTAAATATTTTCGAAGCAGCAATATAGATACGAATATTTATTGATATTGATATGACAGTTATGTCATCTGCTTTTGAAATTAGCTGTCAACGAGCGTTTAACTTGAGTGTAGGTATTGCTCTACATTGATTGCGTGCTGAATTATTTGGATGGATAGTTTTGTTGCTCTTATTTTAAATAAAAGTTATCTAAATGTAGAACGTATTGCGAAAACACAAAACAGATTATTTATTAACTAAATATTTTAATTGTACTTTAGGACAAATCCCCACCTCAGACATTAGGTGATCTTGGTCGTTTTTTAGGGTTCCGTAGCCAAAATGACAAAAACGGAACCCTTATAGATCTATAAGGGTTCCGTTTTTGCCAGACGGACAGACGGACGTTCTGTTGTATAAACCGCTACAAAATTATGATACTATATTGTAAAAAAATAACTGGGGTTGGGGCCCTCCATACATGTAACTGAGAGATATAATTTTTTTAGATGTATATAAGCGTGTGAGGTATCAATAGAAAGGTCTTTGAAAATGATATGAAGGTTTATATATCACATTTTTATTTAAGCGAACCGTTTTCGAGATATCAGCTGTCAAAGTCTGAAAAATGCGTCTCCCCCTCTATTTTTAGGGTTCCGTAGCCAAAATGGCAAAAACGGAACCCTTATAGATTCGTCATGTCCGTCTGTCCGTCTGTCACAGCCAATTTACTCGGAAACTATAAATACTACAGTAACGAAATTTGGTAAGGGTATGTGTTGTATGAACCGCTACAGGATTATGATACTAAATTGTAAAAAAAACCATTGGGGTGGGGGCCCTCCATACATGTAACTGGGGGACTAAAAAAATTTTTTAGTTGTATATAAGCGTGTGGGGTATTAATAGAAAGGTCTTTGAAAATGATATGAAGGTTTATACATTTCATTTTTATTTAAGCAAATTATTTTCGAGATATCAGCTCTCAAAGTATGAAAAATGTGTCCCCCCCTTTATTTTTTAAACTACGCGATATAAAATTCTAAAAAAAATATATGTTATGCACATTAATAAACTCTATCAACGATTTTTGGTTTGATTAAATTACCTCCTATAGTTTTTGAAGTAGGTTGATTTAACTGGTTTTTTTTAATAATAAATTGATAATGGTACGGAACCCTTTGCGCGCGAGTCCGACTCGCACTTGGCCGGTTTTTTAAACTACGTGGTATACAATTCTAAAAAAAATATGTAATGCATATTAATAAACTCCATCAACGATTTTTGGTTTGATTAAATTATCTCTTATAGTTTTTGAGATAGGTTTATTTAACTGTATTTTTTAATGATAATGGTACGAGTCCGACTCGCACTTGGCCGGTTTCTTTGGGATATGACATCTAATATTTATAATTTATCTAAATATACTTATTATCCCCTTAACTAACACTCGTTAAGAGCTTCGCCCGTATTTAGACTTACACCCTGTACAATTATAGACTCTCGGCATGACTGTCTGTCCGTCCGTCCGTCCGTTCGCGCCTATGCTTACTGATTTTTAGTACTGAGCAGCTGCAATCGGCAGAAATAAGAAGATTTAATAGGTATATTAGGGTAGTACACGAAAATAATAAATTTATAATTTTTGTTTTGGTGAATATATACAGAAAACACTTAATTTCAAAAACTTCTAACTACTTCTTTGTCGTCTCTTTCTAACTTTTGGACAAAAAATAATTAAAAAACATGAAAATAACACACAAGAAAGACTTTCCATGAAAACAATTTTGAGCATTGATAAGTTAGGTCTTTTTGGGGGTATTGCAAAAACAGTAATTCTTGGCGAGAGCACTTCACCTTCAGTGCCACTAAGGAGGGCCTTCGCTAGCTGGCATGAACGCCCGCCGCGCGCGCACTATAGCGGGTCTCGCTCAGTATTGAAATCGGTCTCATGCGCCCGCGCCAGTTAGTGCCGTCCATATGATTTCTTGTTAGACACGGGTAATCTGCGTCTGCTTCCTTCCTGGATTATCTAAAAATTCCATTTTGTTCATAATTATCTGCCTCCGTAGCCTAGTTGGTAGTGATCCTGCCTACGAAGCTGGAGGTTTCGGGTTCAAATCCCGGTGAGGGCAGTATTTGTGTATTTATTTATCACAAATATATTATGTTCCTTGATCGTGGCTGTCTATGTATTTAAGTATCTATTGTCTATGTCTATTATATATATCGTCGCTTGGTACCCACATCACAAGCCTTAATAGAGCTTACCGTGGGACTAGATCGATTTATGCGAAGATATCCCATCATATTAAGATATTTATTATCATATTGCCTGCGAAGCTCCCGAGGTACCGAGCGCTAACCCTGGTGAGGGCATCACGTGTATTTATCACAAAAATGATATTGAAAGTCATAACTGGATGTATTTTTATGACAGAAGAGCAACTACGGTAACCTATATTTAGCATGGCTTGGCATACTCTTGGTCGCTTTTATTATAAGTATAACATATGAACTATAGTGTTAATGTTATAAGTATTAGTGTTATACATATATGTATAACACTAGTTTGTTATATAACCCTATAATTATCAAAGAGCGTAACCATGAGACCTCAATGATGTATATTAGAGCTCAGTCAATTAATCGGTCTGGTAAATTCGCAAGCGACATTACGTTACAACCGAGGCGACGGTCGGACGATAGCTTGCGTCGATCCGTGAGTAACATATGGGAGGACACGAGGTATATCCATGTAGTTATGTAAAATATGATACCAATTTGATATCAAAACATGCTACAATAATGCGATCTAACAAAAACGTGTTCGAAATATTCTCTCTATTCCAGAGATAAGTGCATTTACATACGGCATTTTGAATGCCGAAGTTTGAACAAAGAGTGAGGACTCTCATTATTATTGTTAGCCTCATATTTTGAAGTTTTAACAGAGGGTGGGGACCATGATGGTAACGAAATGAGGCTAAAAATTATGATTCGTCAAATGATTTGTAAATTCATGCTATCTTAAAGACTGATCCTATCGTAGGCACTTTTACGGAACCGTCGCTGTGTAAATAATAATGTGGCTACCATACCGTTAGGCATGTCACTAATGTAGCCTGAAGTTGCTGAAATTTGATCGTTTGTTATAACACTGTAATTAGTAGACGTACGCCTTTTTGTACGCAAGGTTTCTCTAAGTCCGAATGCTAGAATTAGACATAGGTACATGTATTACATAGTATAGTAGAACTAAAAACAGGATGTCTATTGTTAATGTTATTTGTGTCTATTTAGTCAATAAAATTTAAGTAAATTCACAAGATTCATTCACAAGTCAACTCGCAACGCATAATAACTCTAGTTTCACTGCTCACAACACCTGTTTGACATTTAAACGTATGTCCGAAATAATAATATGTCTCACATTTCCCGAGTGAGCTTTCGGCAAACTACTCCACGACACGGGGCTACTTAAAACACTTTCACGTTGCATGGAATTTTCAACAAAGAATACACGAGTTATTGACCCTACGTATTTGAGCGCCTGTCTGATGATAGTGATGATACAAAACGTATTACGAATATTACGATGCGTAATACGTGGCGTGTAATTTAGGCACAAATAAAAAAATCTTATTTACGTTGCAAAACCTTCCATATTCGGTACAAACATTTATGTATATAAAAGTTTCGTTTTTTGAAAGATATTAATATTATTATATTTTATTTTTCCAATTGACAGTCATTGTTTCTCTCTTTATTAAAAAGACGAACCTTATTTATCACTTATCCAATTCATTATTAGCTTTTATTTTGTGTGTTTGTGTTTTTTATGTTATTTTATGTTTTTGTTGAAAGTTGTAATTTTTGAGTTATTTTAATAGGTTATTACAATGACATTAAATAATAAATGGACGCACAGAGCCAAACAAAAAAACCAAGAAAAGTGGCACTAAAAGTCATTTCTATCATGTTTCAGTTAAAGCTAATAACGCTCACTTACAATAAACTATAATAAAAAAAACTCAAAGAATAAAAAACTTTGTGAAGTGAGCAATAAGTATCAAATTTGCGAACAGCACCGCAAAATAGTAGAAACTTTTTATGTTTAAAGAATAATGATGCTATACCGTAAGGTGACCAAATGTCAACTGTCAGAACTGAATAGCGGAGCAAAAGGACCGCAATATTTGCTTCTGCAGCCCATTTTTTGGGGCCATTTTTTTGAGCTGTTTGGGAATCCACACACATACAGGGTGGTCCAAACCTTGACGTCAAAAAATTTTTTTTAGATTCCTCACGTCATGAGCTATCAGAATATACCCCATGTATGTTAGCCGATTTTTTGTAGTTTTCGAGTTATGAATTTTTGAAAATTTTTTTTGAGAAATTCTGGAATGAAAAAATTTTTTGTAAGAGTATTACTACAAATAAAACATTTACTGACAAAAAAATTAGCGTCCTCACTTTGATACAAGTAGGATAAAAAAATACAAAATTCAAAATTTTACGCTAAAACGCATCAAAATAGCATTAATGTACGTAAATAAAAAATAAAACATATCCAAGGAATTTTCGTATTCTAAAGATCGCCCTAGACCTTGAGCCTTCGTAAAAGCAAAAAAAAAGTGATACTTAATGATGAGGATTTTTCGGAGTAGTCGGTCAAATAAACTTAAAAAAGCTTAAAATTTTAAAGTAGTAAAAAATTACTTGAATAACTACACAAATTGAGCTTTCGTGGTATTTTGTGTATTTGTTTATTGATAAGAACAACAAAACAGACGAAATTTCACTTTATTTTTAAATTAAAAATTTTGAAGTTTTTTTTAAGTTTATTTGACCGACTACTCCGAAAAATCCTCATCATTAAGTATAACTTTTTTTTTGCTTTTAAGAAGGTTTAAGGTCTAAGGCAGTCTTTACATTATCAAAAATCCTTGAGATATGTTTAATTTTTTTTATTTACGTACATTAATGCTATTTTGGTGCGTTTTTAACGTAAAATTTAGATTTTTTTATTTTTTATCCTACTTGTATCAAAGTGAGGACGCAAATTTTTGTGTCAGTAAATGCTTTATTTGTTGTTATACTTTTACAAAACGAAAACATTAAAAAAACCCAATAGTTTTTTTTTATCAATAAATTTCTTCATTCCAGAATTTCTCAAAAAAAAAAAATTAAAAAATTCATAACTCGAAAACTACAAAAAATCGGCTAACATACATGGGGTATATTCTGATAGCCCATGACGTAGGGAACCTAAAAAAAATTTTTTGACGTCAAGGTTTGGACCACCCTGTATATTCTAAATCAATGGGTTATTATTATACTTTTTATCTTATTTTGTATGTGTACTTTAGTTACGTTTTCTTCATTGCTGATATTAGGTTTACTCGTGTTGGATGTTAGAATTTTATTTACATTTTATTTGAATAATATAAAAATTGAAAAAAAAGAATAGATATAAAATAGGTACTTAACTTTAGGGCACTTATTTTTTAGGGGGGGGGGGGGCTGTACTACATACAGTCTCTCCAGCGCTGCCAAGTAGACTACCGGTACATTGAAGTGCTGAAGTGCCTGTACGAGAATGCCAATATGTCAGTTCGCCTCCAGGACCAGAACTCGAAACCAATTCCATTGCAGCGGGGAGTAAGACAAGGAGATGTTATTTCTCCTAAATCATTCACCGCTGCACTGGAAGATGTTTTCAAAGTTCTGGATTGGAGGGGATATGGCATTAACATCAATGGCGAGTACATCACTCACCTTCGGTTTGCCGTCGATATAGTAGTCATGGCTGAGACCATGGAAGACTTAAGTACTATGATCGATGATCTCAGTAGAGTCTCTGAAGATGTTGGTCTTTAGATGAACATGGACAAAACGAAGATCATGTCGAACGTCCATGTGATACCAACTCCAGTGAAAGTTAGAAACTCTACACTCGAAGTTGTTGACGAATATGTATACCTGGGACAAACAGTCCAGCTGGGTAAGTCCAACTTTGAGAAGGAGATCAATCGTCGAATCAGACTTGGTTGGGCGGCGTTCGGGAGACTACGCAATATCTTCTCGTCCAATATACCGCAGTGTCTCAAGTCGAAAGTCTTCGACCAGTATGTGTTGCCAGTGATTACTTACGGATCTGAAACGTGGTCGTTCACTATGGGACTCATTAGGAGGCTCAGAGTCACTCAACGAACGATGGAGAGGGCAATGCTCGGGGTTTCTCTGCGAGATCGCATCAGGAATGACGAGATCCGCAGAAGAACGAAAGTGACTGACATAGCCCGAAGAATCGCCAGGTTGAAGTGGCAGTGGGCTGGCCATATTGCCTGGAGGACCGATGTCGGCGTGTTCTCGAGTGGCGACTACGCACTGGACTGGACGGCGCAGCGTGGGAAGGCCCCCCACGAAATGGAGCGACGACCTGGTAAAGGTTGCGGGTGTCCAATGGATGCGGACAGCTCACGACCGATCTTTGTGGAACTCTCTGGGGGAGGACTATTTATTTATTTTTATTTATTTATTTATTTTATTTAATACATCTATAACTAACAGCTGACAAGCCAAAGCGTTACAGATGGTAAGATAAAAAACACTAAGCAATATTAAATTGATCAGTACAAGAAGCTTATGTTAAAAATAACATACATAATTATCACATTTATGTTACTGTTTCACAAAAACGCAAGAATTCTTTTTTAAGTTTGTCAAGGTTGTCCGCGAACAAATCGGAGCCTGGTGCAAATAATAAAAATTTATTAAGCAGAATACGGGAGCGAACAATTGGAGAAAACTGGTGAGCCATCGTGCGGGATGCCTCATCCGCTAGGAGGCGATGGCAGCGACCACGCAAGTAGTTGTCAGGAACATAGAAGGTACACATCCTTGAAAGTAAATCTGAGCAATCCGATTCTCCTCTCAAAATTCGAGATGCTTCATACATTAATTTGAGATTCCGCCTAATTTCTAGGGAATTGCAGTTTAGCATGCCAAGTAAGAATTTTGTGGGGTATAGAAAGGGGTAGTATCCGTATATTTTTTTGTACATAAACCGAAGAAATGTTTTCTGGACCTTTTCTAGGAGCAAGGTGTATGATTTTTCGTGTGGGTTCCAAATTGTAGAGGCCGATTCAATCTTACTTCTAATCAATGAAGTATACAATAGTTGCACTACCTGTGGGTCGGTGAAATCTTTGGCGTGACGGAATATGAAACCTAATTTTTGTAGCAATTTGAGACCAGTGAAGTTATATGCTCGTTAAAAGTAAGTTTAGAGTCGAAAATTACGCCAAGAGTGGACGTCAATTGGCTGATGATGATGATGATGATTTTTTAGGGTTCCGTAGTAAACAAGGAACCCTTATAGTTACGCCATGTCCGTCTTTCCGTCTGTCTGTAGCATAGCTCATGGGCCGTTAGTACTAGAAGTCTGCAAATTAGTACAGGTATAGGTACATATTAATCATGCCGACAAAGTGGTAGAATAAAAACTAAAAAAAGATGTTTTCGGGTACCTCCCCAACTGGAAGTCAATAATTTCGGAGCTATAATCGTTAAGGATAAACAAATGTGTCCCTTCCCTCTAACTTTTCGTGGGTCTTACAGAATATTAAAAAAAAAAGTGTTTGAAACGTACCCAATCGGTTTAGCCTTTTTTGAATTATTACGGAACCCTATACTGAGCATGGCCACACATGCTTTTGGCCGGTTTTTTTAAAGTAGTCATCAAGAGTTGCACACTTACCACTAAACTGGCATGTTTTTCACTCTGCTTGAAATATGTAAAATATTATAGCTAAGTGTGGTTATACATGGTGTACTATATGTAGGGTGGAGCAGAACGATGGTATTTTACGAAATCGGTGAACTGTTTACCCTAAGAAATTTATTTTTTTCATTTAGACCATGCCAATATTCCTTATTGTTTTAAGGTGAAGCTTGTTAAAATTTAGCGCAATAATCTACATGTTCCAAACCTAGTAAGTTAATCGGGTGACAAGTTGAAAAATATGGCAAAAATAAACAAACAAAATGACATTTTGATTTGATAACATAACACGTCAAGCCAAGATCGCAGAAATTTTCCATCCTGTAGAGTACCATCGATTAAGTACCATCGACAAAACTGATTTGTGACCCACCATAGAAACTTAATTGTCATAGTAACGCTGAAAGTCAAATGTATGACCGTTGCTATAGCATAACCCTACAGTGGATAAAAGGACACAGTAACTCGCGAGGAAATGATGCAGCTGACGTATTGGCAAGAGGAGGCTCAGAGGCGGAAACGATAGGACCAGAGCCGATTATACCATTGCCACACGCCTGGCTGCGAAGCACATTACACCAAGGTAAAACAGCAGAAGTATTGGTCAGAGCTAGGTACTTGTAGGCAATCAAAAGAAGCCCTACCGACAATCAACCCCGGGTTGTCACGGAGGCTGAAAAAGATGAAGAGGCCACAGCTCCGTCTCCTCATTGGAGCTATAACAGGCCATGCCTCACTAAGCAAACACTTGTTTAATATAGGTGTTACAGACAGCCCCCTATGCAGAGCCTGCTTGTAGGAGGAAGAGACAGCCGCCTACGTCATTCTCGTGTGTCCAGGGGTGGCAGAATGCCGGGCACAACACGTCGGATCCCCGAGATCTGTCCCAGAAGTCGTCGGCAATATCAAGGGTCTGCTAGGCTTTCTGGTAGAGCTGGGTTGGCAAGAGTAGTGCCGACAACCCATCACGCAAAATAGGCGCAAAATTTTTGACGTCGAGTTGCGGAAATTTGACCCCCGCAAACCTATAACCTATATGACCGTTGCTACCATGTAATTTAGAACGTCATGTTGACGTGGTGGTACTATGGATCAGTATTAAATTTTGTCGTTAGTACTTGTTCTGGGTACTATTAATCGTAGAATAAATATCAAATTATACGTAAGATAGGAAACTATATTATGCATACTAACGCTATTGGACCATTCATTTATATAGTTGAATTATCGAGAAGATGGAATTGCATATGTAGTGGTATCGCGTATTTACAATGTATTGTGTGCTATTGTGGGTGTTTTATCGACTCATGTATTGGCATTATTCGACTAATAGTAAACCTAATTGTAAAGGCACAAGGTTCACTTTAAAAGTGTTGCTTTAGTAACACCACTACAAATGCAATTCCATCTTCTCGATAATTCAACTATACATGTATTTATTTACATTCATAAGAGACGCCCTGAGATCAATTTACCATGTTGAAATATAATGTTTTGAATATAATAATATAATATTGGACACCAAAGTCCCTTTCTGGACGCCCTAAATGCTTTCAAGGCGCCAGCTAGCGCCATGCCACATTATTTAAAACAATGCTCTTCTCGAAATAGTTGCGCAACTAAAAATCCCTTTGGAACCCTTGCCCGAGAGTTCCCAACTTTAGCTTTAGTTGACGACTTCCAAACCACGCTCTTTGAGTGGCTTTTGTTGACTAAGTTAATTATAGCAATGAGACAGGCTGGTTTGTGAGGCAAGTTTCCTTTTTAGCGCTTGCGCAAAAACTTTACCGTTTCTAGGGTAAAGCTTGAAAATCGTAAAACGCTGGCCTATATCCGCATTGTAGTTTTATCGTAAATCCTTTTATTTTGCATCCTAATATAAAGTCAGACCGAGGGTCTATCCAATTTAATCAACATTAAGGGTACGATAAATCTCTCTGGGCTAATAATATACACAACGTAAGACCAACACGATAGCCATGTTTAGAAAACACTTAAGGGTTGAGGGTAACTTTCTATCGGCCAAGGAAAAAGGAAAACAGAGATTTTAAATCATGGTGTAGGTAAACCAGCAGAGATCTGAGCATTAAATTTACGGAATATAATAAACGTATAGGTAGTTAAGGTAGTTTTGAATACCTTTTGTATTACATGACTGTGTCGGTATAAACGTAAATAGGCATAAAGTAAATAACTTCTTTTGGTTTATGTCACTAATCACTACACTAGTTTATGTAAGTAGGCTCAATTATACACGAATTAGCTAATTTGACTTTCATGACATCTTCGTTGATCGGATCTTCTGTTTGGAAATATTCAGAAAGAAGTCAGATGCTGGTTCATTAAAATTGTACTGATGGAGTCAGTAAGGAATGTGTTAGTCAAAATATCGCCAACTCTAGAAATATTACCACATGAAATGAGATTTTATTCCTACTACGATTTGCCACTAGTGATTCATGATATCAGCCAAAAGACGTCCACTGCTGAACATTGGCCTCCCCCAAAGATTGCCACAATGACCACCATCGCCACCCGCATCCAGTCAGTTTGCCATTATTTAATTACGTCTAATCTTTGAAATTGCATATATTTTTTATTTACTTAGATTAAACACATTTTTAGTCAAGTACTAAAGTATACAGGTACTAAGGTATGTAGTTTACCAAAACAGTCTATCCACAATTTTTTGAGTAATTTATCTTCATGTCTCGTAGTCTTGGGACACCCGGTATATCCCGGCATTCCACGTCTATGGCACGTGGAAGGAAAATAAACATCATAGATAACAAATTTTGCAGAAAGAAGACTTTATTTTATTTAAATAGCCGAGTAAAACCGAGATTTTTTTAATAAATTGACAACATTTATCACCCTGGTATGCCACATAAGGAAGAAAAGTATCTTGAATATTACAATTTTCTATGGAAAGAAGACATTCTGTCGATTAAAAATAAAAACAAGCTGAAATGCATAGATTTTTAAATGATTCCATGGTTATTATTCATTTAAAAGTATTTTTCTCAAACTTGCTACGGAATGTTGATGTTACTTACTTTAAATTAAACCCGGAAATACTATGTATCCGGTGGCATATGCTAAGATGATATGTAAAGAGATTTCATGTATTTATTTCACACCTAGGACTGCAAACAGACTGTCTTTT
The DNA here is from genome assembly GCA_025490895.1 of Thaumatotibia leucotreta. Lineage (NCBI taxonomy): Eukaryota > Metazoa > Arthropoda > Insecta > Lepidoptera > Tortricidae > Thaumatotibia > Thaumatotibia leucotreta. The sequence continues at coordinate 1,307 of JALPQI010031671.1, read as the reverse complement.
GTTTTGAAACGTCAAATTGTGACACTATGTCTTGACATTCAGCCACAGAAAAAAAAATAACCTAAAAACGAATGTTTATACCACCAGGTAAAAGGATACCTCGAACAGATTAAAAAAAAAGGTAGGCGCGAATGTTTTTTTTAATGTTGTACGATACTGCACAGATAAAATATAGGGAAGATTCCGTGTATTAAGACATACCTGAACAAACTATTGTCATCCTTTACCATATCAAGATGTATTCCATAAGGAAAAGAGACAAATAAGGTAGCTCTACTTGGTCGTGAACTCTATCAATGACTCCATTTTCTTGAACAATGCTACCAACCTGACTAGATAAAATGTCATTACTATTAGTGTTGTCCAGTCTTCATCGTATGCTTTTATCGGCAATAATATTTTTACCAAATTAGGTAGCGAGTAAAGTAGGAATAAACCTTATTTCCTACTCAGAATCACGATCTTCTGCGATCCTTAATATATCATGATTTCTAAATCTACATTTTAGGATAGAAATAAAATCACAAAATTAATGAAACATTTTCTTTAATTCAAATGTCATATGTCATAAGAAGTGTTCTGTCTAAAACGTATGCCACTAGTTGGCGCCACTTAGCGGTAAAGTCCCTAAGAAACACAATTGTCTAGCCTCAAAGAAACACTAACTAAATCATTTAAACACGAAACTATAGGCGCTCTGAGAATTTAGACAAGTTTCTGGACCTGACACCTCAGTGCTGCCGCCCTGGTGAACGGCATTTCAGAAAACCCTCATTATAACATATTTTACGGAACTTATCATCCCTTAAAGCATACCTAACAATTTTCGTATGATGGCTTCTTTATTATTAATCACAATCAGTCTACACAAGTATCACATGAGTGTCATTATTAAACTAAACTTAATTTACTTTCTGGTTGACATGACATTGGATGATTACCAAATATGGTGGGTACTACGTCAGAATGTAATCACTTATGCGCGTACCCTTGCTTGAAACAACAGCTTAAAAATGTGCGGAGCATATTTTTTTTTAATACATTTTAGGGCACCAGTCGTCTGCCTTTTTGATATTTTCGACCCATAATAGCCTTTGTTCAGTGTCCTGTGGAAACCTGTTGGAAATTAAAAACATCGATTCATTTTCTGAGTTGGCTATCAATACATTTATCGATATCACGATCGGTCTCTTAAGTACAACACTATGCGATACAAATATTTGAATCCCACTATTTATAATTACATTACGAATGCAAATACGAATGGTTAATTCACAAAACTACACACATGTATCCGACAACAAATA
>JALPQI010031670.1:0-39414 GCA_025490895.1 Thaumatotibia leucotreta | reverse complement strand
ATGGGGTTCGAAAGAATTTCTTCGTTCTGATTTTCCCTACTTATTTAAAGATACTTTGAGTACTGGCATCCCTTGACGTGTATGTATATGATTTTATGTCATTTTCAATGTCAAAAAGAGCTGTCAACGGGAGCGATTTGGCGTGCGTCCGACCTCGAGGAGGCGCTCGCGCCATCTGAGTCAAAAGAGAATTTTGACTCGTGTCGCCATTTGTATGGAGAAAATACGTTATTTTAAATTAAGGATTAAATTTCTCCGTTGTCTTTATGAGGAAAAATATGAATATGCCCTGATGCACTAATTCAGTTATCTGGCTTTTAAATTAAGATGAATATTTTATGCCCGTAAAAGAAAAATATGCATTGCGTCGTGTTCGAGAAATATGCAATTTTTTCAATTTTCGGTACATTTAGAGGCGATTTCTAGGAAATCCATGTAAATATAAAATATAATGTCAATTGGAGCCTCTGTACCGGTTCTTTCTGAATAAGCTCATGTAAGAAATGTGTTTGTAGAGTTATATTTACTTAACAAATTCTTTGTTCGAAAATAGGTCTAAAACGACAAAATCGGGAATCCGACCCTTAAGCAATAAAATAGTATAGCTGACAAAATTTGTTATATTTTTTTTATTTAATATTAGAATTCTGTATTTTCCGTCATTAAATTTAGTAAATCACATAAAATAGATATCGATTATCGTTCAAAAATGCTCCGAAAGGTTTGACTTGGCAGAAAACCGAGCATATGAAGCCTGATCCCAGGTTGAAAATTTAAAAAAATAATTTAAAAATGAGTTGGCGGGTATTGGTTGTATTTTTTTTTTCTTTCGCTTTACGACAACTTAGTTGTGTAAATTGCAGTGAAAAATGTATTTTACTATTTTACTTTCCTCGCAAACGAAGTGAAAAGTAGAGTGTACAACACGGGCGTAAATGTCCATTTTTATCCTCGTCTACTATTTTAAAAAATTGCCACGGTTAAAAATGGGTCACTTGTTGTACAATCTACTATTTTCTACTCTCGTATTTTTATTGGCCGTGGGGTGACCGGCTTGCGAATAGTCCCCCACCATATCATCCCGTGGTTGCAGTAAGAGCCTGCTAAGGGAATACTGCTAAGGGAATAAATACCGGAAGATGAACAACTCCAAACTGCGCGCGCCAACCCGCCTGCCAAGTGTGGCGCGTATGGCAACCCCCCATGATGAACAAAACACAACCTAGGCCCCTAATGCCCGGCAGTCCTGCTCTTCCTGGCTACGGTAGCGGCCAGAGAAACAGGGCAAGGGGTGCTAAGAATCACCGGCACCTATCCGACTACCCACCCCCACGACAATTGGCCCTGGTAACACGCAATATCCGCACTATGAGGACTGACGAAAAGATTTACGAGCTGGAAGAGGAACTGAGCAAGTTACACTGGGACATAGTCGGGCTGTGCGAAGTCCGTAGAGAAGGGGAGGACACCGTAACCCTGAAGTCCGGTAACTTGCTCTACCACCGGGAGGGCGACCAACAGTCCCAAGGTGGTGTCGGGATTCTCGTCCACAGGTCCCTCGTAAACAACATAAAAACCATCGAAAGTGTCAAGCAGGGTGGTATAGGGTGTACTCAGAATATCCAAAAGATATTCGCTGAAGGTCATTCAGGTATATGCACCGACCTCGTTACACTCCGATGATGAAGTAGAAATTATGTATGAGGACATAAGTAAGGCCATGCATACTTCTAAAACCTTCACTGTTGTTATGGGAGACTTCAATTCAAAGTTGGGCAAGAAAAGCGGTGATGAGTTGAGAGTGGGGCAATTTGGCTATGGACAACGGAACCATAGGGGACAGAGGCTGGCCGACTTTTTGGAGAAAGAGGACTGTTTATGATGAACTCTTTCTTCCAGAAGCCGCCTCAATAGAAATGGACCTGGTTAAGTCTCGATGCCATCGAGTCGATGGTTCCACGAGAAATGAGATAGACTTCATCATGACCGACAGAAAACGTATATTCAGTGATGTGTCTGTGATCAACAGGGTGAAAACCGGTAGCGATCATCGAATCGTCAGGGGCTCACTGAATATCAATGTTAAACTTGTTTGTAAAGCCTGATGAAGTCTACGCTCCGTCCTACTCGAGCTCATATCCAAAACCTCGAAAGTTTTCAACTTGAGCTCTCTAACCGCTTTGCTTGCCTTGAGAACTTGGCATCAGTGGACGAGATCAACGACAGGCTAGTACAAACTGTCCACATGGTAGGGTCAACATTTTTTAGACCCCGCCGTAAAGATAGACCTCAAAAATTTACCGTTCAAACTTTCAACCTCATGGCTGAACGACGCTCGCTACAGCTGCGATCTTCGGATGACGCGGAGTCATATAGGCAGCTCAATAGACGTATATCCAAGTCCTTGCGACATGACGTGCGTCATGTCGCAAGGACATGTCTTTAATGCTAAACGTGTTAAAGAGACGATCGAGGAAACCAAGGCTTCAAAGTGTTCGCAAAGGACAAGTCTATTGGGCCAAGCCAGCTGACAAACCTGAAATGGGGAGATGGCAGCATAGCGTCAACAAAAGCAGAGGTTTTAGGTGAGATCGAGAGGTTCTATGGACAGTTATATACTTCGGTCGCAAAGCCCGTTGACAGGGTAGGAAATCCAAGAGCCAAGCTGTCCCGACACTACACCGAGGATATCCTGGACATCAGTCTGTACGAGATTAGGATGGCCCTGAAGTAGCTTAAGAACAAGGCGCCGGGCGATGATGGAATCACTTCAGAGCTTCTGAGAGCGGGTGGAACACCGGTTCTTAAAGTCAAGTAAGAAACTGTTTACTGCCGCAATGGAAGATGCCTTTAAACTCCTGGAACTTGGCATCAATGTGAACGGCGAAAACATCACTCACCTTCGGTTTGCCAACGATATCGTAGCCATGGCAGAGTCAATGGAGGAACTCAGCAAAATGCTCGATGACCTTGACCGAGTTTCTCAACGGGTGGGCTTGAAAATGAACATGGACAAGACGAAAGTTATGTCAAATGCGAATGTTGTGCCCACCCCGGTTTCTGTTGAAAACTCGGTACTCGAAGTTGTTGACTCGTATATCTACCTAGGACGAGTAGTCCAATTAGGTAGGTCCAACTTCGAGAAAGAGGTCAACCGCCGAATCCAATGGTTGGGCATCGTTAGGGAAACTACGCAATATCTTTTGATATCTATTTTTCGTTCCACATACCTCAGTTCCTTAAGACAAAAGTCTACAATCAATGTGTGTTACCAGTGATGACTTACGGCGCCGAAACGTGGTCCTTCACCGTCGGCCTCATCTCTAAACTCAGAGTCGCTCAACGAGCCATGAAGAGAGCTATGCTCGGAGTTTCTCTGCGTGATCGAATCAGAAATGAGAAGATCCGTAGGCGAACTAACGTTACTGACATAGCCCTCCGGATTAGCAAGCTGGAGTGGCAATGGGCAGGCTACATTGCACGCAGAGCAGATGGTCTATGGGGTCGAAAAGTGCTCGAGTGGAGACCACGGTTAGGCAAACGCAGCGTAGGACGTCCATCCATAAGATAGACAGACGACCTTATGAAGGTCGCCGGGATACGTTGGATACAGGTCGCATCTAACCGGTACATGTGGAGGTCCAGAGGGGAGGCGTGGACGTCTTATGGCTGAGATGATGATGATGATGATGTATGAAACAAAAATATTTTGAGATTCAAGTAATGAAAAAAACGAATTCTTTGTCATTTCTTTCCTTTTGTTAACTGCGCGTAGCGGAAAATAAAATAGTGGCTGTACAGATTATACAAGATCTTGAAATTGATTTCAACGCCCTCTAACATTGAGTTACGTAAGCGTATCCGATGACGTCATGAGTACATCAAATTCACTTCCACTAAGTGAAAACACCGTGGTAAGGCTCTCGGGCCCTCCTGGGTCGCATCGGGCGGCCAGCGGTGTGTCGGGCCTCCAAGGGACGAGGACGGCACTAGGGACACAAGCATACGTTAGCATTTGTTCAACAGTTCGCTTCGCGAGCATCGTCCACTTAGGCCTTAGACTAAAAGTGGGTTCTCTCAAACTTGCTACGGATTGTTGATGTTATTTACTTTAAATTAAACCCGGAAATACTGTGTATCCGGTGTCATGAGCTAAGATGATATGTAAAGAGATTTCATGTATTTATTTCACACCTAGGACTGCAAACAGACTGTCTTTTGTTTTGAAACGTCAAACTGTGACACTAGATTTTGACGTTCAGCCACAGAAAAAAAAATAACCTTAGAACTAATGTCTATACCACCAGGTAAAAGAATAGCTCAAACAGATAAAAAAAAAGTTAGGCGCGAATGTTTTTTTAGGTGATTTACGATACTGTATTATTGGTATATTTACAAATGAAATAGTATGGTTCGTTTTATTTCATCGCAAGTTTGAGAAAAGCACTATACAAATCTCGGCGAGAAACAGGGTTACAGGCCGCGTATCCCTATCTGGCCTCAGTTCTTTCGGCCAGATATATCTACTTGGCCTGTAACCCTTCGTTTCCCGTCCTCTATAGTAATGTACTATTACATCAAACGAGCGAATGCTTATTCAATCCCCCACTCTACGAACACTCTACTCGCTTTGTGTAATAAATGAAACCCCCCTTAACCCTTTAACGGGCAAGACTCAAAAAAATCGTGGGTTCAAGCCTCAACGCCATCATATTGTACGAAAAATTATGTACAAGAAAAAAAATACAAAAGGGTATTTCTCAGAACGTAAACGGACATCTCATTCATCTGGTCACGTTTCGTTGGAAGTTGCTGCATTTTTTGGTACCATTTTAGGTCGTCAGATACAGCACCAGTTTCTCTATAAGACAACCAAACCCAACCTCAAATCATTCAGCCACTTCCAAGAAAATGTAACCAGATGAATGAGATGTCCGTTTACGCTCTGAGAAATGCCCGCCATCATATTGTACGAAAAATTCTGTACAAGAAAAAAATACAAAAGATAGTTGTTCGCATTTCACTGAACTAATTTAGACTAAGTACTTGCACTTAACTACTGTCCCTTTACTATTACTTCACTTTACTATGCACTGTTTTCACTGTATCCCGGTTGGTTACTGGCTTCCTCTTATGAAACTTCAAAGCTTCATTGTTTTCAGGTAATACAGGTGTAGTGAGAAATTACTTGCCTTCGGAAACGTTCGTAAACACATGCTGTTTCAGGCAGTGTCACCGAGTCTGACTGAAGTAGCATGACAGCTATTACTGTCAATCTCAGTGAGATAGACTGAAACAGCATGACGTTGACGAACGTTTCCGAAGGCAAGTAATTTGTCACTACACCTGTATAAAGGGTTAAAATGTCCCAAAATGTGAATTTTATGATCGTCGCAGGTCGCTGCACGGACTGCGGCGCGTCGTTCCAACGCTATGAGCAACTAGCGCGCCACCGCGGTTCCTGCGCGCGCGCAGATGGCGGCGCCCACGCCTGCACACAGTGCGGCAAGCGCTTCACACACGCGCACTCGCTCACCCGCCACGCGCACAATCATGCGCGCCAGCTCTACAGGTGCGTCGTGTGCAAGGTGAGGACAGTATCACTATACGCACGCCCACAAGCGCTTCACACACGCGCACTCGCTCACCCGCCACGCGCACAACCATGCGCGCCAGCTCTACAGGTGCGTCGTGTGCAAGGTGAGGACAGTATCACTATACGCACGCCCACAAGCGCTTCACACACGCGCACTCGCTCACCCGCCACGCGCACAACCATGCGCGCCAGCTCTACAGGTGCGTCGTGTGCAAGGTGAGGACAGTATCACTATACGCACGCCCACAAGCGCTTCACACACGCGCACTCGCTCACCCGCCACGCGCACAACCATGCGCGCCAGCTCTACAGGTGCGTCGTGTGCAAGGTGAGGACAGTATCACTATACGCACGCCCACAAGCGCTTCACACACGCGCACTCGCTCACCCGCCACGCGCACAACCATGCGCGCCAGCTCTACAGGTGCGTCGTGTGCAAGGTGAGGACAGTATCACTATACGCACGCCCACAAGCGCTTCACACACGCGCACTCGCTCACCCGCCACGCGCACAACCATGCGCGCCAGCTCTACAGGTGCGTCGTGTGCAAGGTGAGGACAGTATCACTATACGCACGCCCACAAGCGCTTCACACACGCGCACTCGCTCACCCGCCACGCGCACAACCATGCGCGCCAGCTCTACAGGTGCGTCGTGTGCAAGGTGAGGACAGTATCACTATACGCACACCCACAAGCGCTTCACACACGCGCACTCGCTCACCCGCCACGCGCACAACCATGCGCGCCAGCTCTACAGGTGCGTCGTGTGCAAGGTGAGGACAGTATCACTATACGCACGCCCACAAGCGCTTCACACACGCGCACTCGCTCACCCGCCACGCGCACAACCATGCGCGCCAGCTCTACAGGTGCGTCGTGTGCAAGGTGAGGACAGTATCACTATACGCACGCCCACAAGCGCTTCACACACGCGCACTCGCTCACCCGCCACGCGCACAACCATGCGCGCCAGCTCTACAGGTGCGTCGTGTGCAAGGTGAGGACAGTATCACTATACGCACGCCCACAAGCGCTTCACACACGCGCACTCGCTCACCCGCCACGCGCACAACCATGCGCGCCAGCTCTACAGGTGCGTCGTGTGCAAGGTGAGGACAGTATCACTATACGCACGCCCACAAGCGCTTCACACACGCGCACTCGCTCACCCGCCACGCGCACAACCATGCGCGCCAGCTCTACAGGTGCGTCGTGTGCAAGGTGAGGACAGTATCACTATACGCACGCCCACAAGCGCTTCACACACGCGCACTCGCTCACCCGCCACGCGCACAACCATGCGCGCCAGCTCTACAGGTGCGTCGTGTGCAAGGTGAGGACAGTATCACTATACGCACGCCCACGGCGGCGCCCAATTTGAATAGGCTACTTGACTCATTAGTACTGTAGTTAGTAGTTTAGTTATTTGATTGTTGTAGTACCTTCGAAACACTACGTACAGATGTCGCTAGTGATTAGCTTCACAATACCATTGACTAAATTCGCTGTGATCGACGGAAGGTAGTCTGGTGTAATTGGAAGCACGTTGGACCGGCAATCCAGAGGAAGCGGGTTCGAATCCCGTGACGACTAGAGTCTTTTGCAGTTGATTTTTTCTATGGTAAGCACATCTGTTACGACATTGTGGGATTACTTGACTCATATCAAAAGTGCAAAAATATTTTTCGATTACGGTGTATTAAAAGTGTTTGATGGGTGCATATTTTTTATTGAAAAAATTGTTTTATTTTTTTTTAATTTCGTACTCTAAAAACGGTGTCGGCCATGATGTGACGTCATAGGATCTTAAACTAACTTCATGTCGAATCTTATATGAGTGAAATTCGCCATGGACATGTAGGCATGTAGCTTTGCTGTGACATCGACATACATAAGTGACATGTCAAATGTTTGTTTTCGGTTTGAGTGACGTCACACCACAGATAATCTAAGCATTAACATGGCTAGTATCGTTTTCGCGCGGTAACGAAAGTTTAAATTTTAAGTTATAATTTTGCGGTTTTCTAGGTCGTGAAAAAATATATTTATATTTTTTTTCCGTTAATCAGACATTGATTAATAATATAAGACAAACTTTAAAAATGGGTCAAGTAGCCTATTTGTAATTTGAAAAAAAAAAAAAATGTGGAGTACAAAATCGCAGTCGGCCATAGTGCATCGTATGGGCGTCACTTTAAGATGTACGGCAAAATTATGTTCCTCCAATCTGGCTGCTTTCAGGAATCTTTTGTCACACAGGGGACATTTGTACGTGAAATAAATGTAGGTATATTCGTCAATTCGGAGCCGTGTGGTGACGGCAGTAAAAATACATTTGTCACCACCCCAACTCCTGCGGGTGCCGTAAGAGTCTACTAAGGGATATTTAATAAAAGATTGATGATGGGCAGCGTCATCATAGTGAACACATTACTGCGATCGCCAATCCGCTTGCCCAGCGTGGCGATTATGGACATTTACCTCCTAAAGGCCCGGCCACGACATTGGTCTAAGGCGACCAGCGGCGAGCGAATCCATGAGTTTGACCGGGATACCGACATGGATACTCCATCTCGCACGTATGGTTTTCCGCTAAACCTTAGACCCAATGTCGTAGCCAGGCCGTAATGCGTCTATACGCATAGTTAATAGAAAAGGCGTACATCAAACAGTGGACTGAGAATGGCTGATGATGAAAAATTAAATGATTTGAGGGTAGAAAGAATAACCCCAAATAATGGTTATGTGTGGTTGCATTAGTGCGTACCATACCTTTTAGTTAAGCATAAAATGGATTTATCTGTGAGTTCCTATAATTGGCTCCTTATTTATACTTTATGTCTAATGTCTTTGTAACAGCTGTTGGATCTCCAAATAAAAGCTTAATAAAATTGAGCCATACGTTTCGACCAGCTGCCCGTGGCCGATGGGATTGCGGCGTCCGAATCTTATGTTCGGGAACACTCGGGAGCGGTCGTTTTCGTCCGCCGGACCGGGATGCTTAGCCAAATTGCCAATCGCTAGCGCTTGGTAGCGTATCGTAGTTTTCCCTCTCTGTCACTCTATCATATTAGTGCGACAAAGACAGTTAGCTGCCTTTCGCTTACGATTGACGTTTAAGCGCTAGCGATTGGCAACTTGTCTAAGCACCCTGAGCATTCTTCAATCACAAGATTCGAACGCCGGGTCTAAACGACTAAGATCTATGAACAAAATTTTGACAGTTATAGATTAACCCTTATTAATATGAGAGTAAGACTCACCATTTTTCCGTTAGCCTTAACATCATATACAGGATGTAATTGATAAGTGTTTACAAGCCATAATTCCGTAAATATGAGAGATCAGAAAACATTTAACTGATATCGAAAGTACGTTATACCCAACGAGTAAAATTACATTAATATGTGACTTTTTCTAAATGAATGAAGTAATATTAAAAATACTAAGTTAAAACGCTCACATACATTTAGTATGACGATATTCAGCCTACTAAATGTATGGTTGAAGTTAAGATTTGGGATATTTATGATTTTATTTAAAAAAATATTAGTTGTAATTTTACTCGTTGGGTAACGTACTTTCGATATTAATTAAAAATTATGGCCTGTAAACACTTATCCGCTTACTTATCTTTGCCGTGTGGTGACGGCAATAAGAATACATATGTCACCACCCCAACTCCTCCTGCGGGTGTCGTAAGAGTCGACTAAGGGATTGAAGTGTCACTGACCATTATTTGATAAGATTGGTGATGGGCAGCAGCGTCATCATAGTGGACACATTACCGCGATCGCCAATCCGCTTGCCCAGCGTGACGATTATGAGCAATTACCTCCTAATGCGTCTAATACGCATAGTTAATAGGAGAGGCCGACGTCCAGCAGTGGACTATCATAGGCTGATAATGATAATAATGATTGTAACATGAGGGTAAAACTCACCATTTTTCCGATAGGCTTATGGCTCATTTCTAAACTACCAAATGTTCATTCTAAAGGTGCGTTCAAACCAAAAAAGCATTCGCTGTTCTATCTCCCGTTCTACGAAATTAACCAATCACGTTTTGTGTACCGATCGAATTTCATAGAGTGGGAGGTTAGAACAGCGAATGCTCTTTTACTTTGAACGCACCTTTAGAATAGCGAATGTTCGCTTGGTTTGAATGCACCTTTAGAAATCAACAACTTCGTCAGCCTCCGTAGCCTAGTTGGTAGTGACCCTGCCTACGAAGCTGGACGTTCCGGGTTCGAAACCCGGCGAGGGCATTCTTTAGCAAATAAACACTGGAACCACTATTTCACTAACATATTATTAGACTTACTGAAAGATATCTACAAAAGTAGTTTATGTAGACTTTAGTCTTTTTATAAACAAACATAAGAGTACCACTAGCTAATACGGAATATCTGTAGAAAGTTAAATCTTAACATTTACCATCTTATCTAATAAAATACTGGAAAATAGGTGCCTTTAGGCTTTGTTAACTATTTATAGAACAATATGTCCTAAGATAATCGTCATACCTAGAAATGTACTTAAAATACGTGTTCTATAGAACAAATGATCTAAAAAAAATCAAATATGAGAAAAGATACACTATAAGGATACTTTTTCTTCATAGAAACCATTTATAGAAAGCCCTTATCTAAAAATAAACTGCGAATAGACTATCAATAGATAAATTCGTTTTAAGCCTTCAGGCCCATGTTACTTGGGAATCTCTTGTCACACAGGGGACATTTGTACCTGAAATAAATGTAGGTATATTCGTCAATTCGGAGCCGTGTGGTGACGGCAGTAAAAATACATTTGTCACCACCCCAACTCCTGCGGGTGCCGTAAGAGTCTACTAAGGGATTGAAGTGTCACTGACCATTGTTTAATAAAAGATTGATGATGGGCAGCGTCATCATAGTGGACACATTACTGCGATCGCCAATCCGCTAGCCTAGCATGGCGATTATGGGCATTTACCTCCTAAAGGCCCGGCCACGACATTGATCTAACTAAGGCGACCAGCGGCGAGCGAATCCATGAGTTGAACCGGGATGCCGACATGGGTACTCCCTCTCGCACGTATGGTTTTCCGCTAAGCCTTATACCCAATGTCGTAGCCAGGCCGTAATGCGTCTATACGCATAGTTAATAAGAAAGGTATACGTGAAACAGTGGACTGAGAATAGCTGATGATGACAAATTAAATGATTTGAGAGTAAGAAGAATAACCCCAAATAATGGTTATGTGTGGTTGCATTAGTGCGAACCATACCTTTTAGTTAAGCATAAAATGGATTTATCTGTGAGTTCCTATAATTGGCTCCTTGTTTATACTTTATGTCTAATGTCTTTGTAACAGCTGTTGGATCTCCAAATAAAAGCTTAATAAAATTGAGCCATACGTTTCGACCAGCTGCCCGTGGCCGATGGGATTGCGGCGTCCGAATCTTATGTTCGGGAACACTCGGGAGCGGTCGTTTTCGTCCGCCGGACCGGGATGCTTAGCCAAGTTGCCAATCGCTAGGGCTTGGTAGCGTATCGTAGTTTTCCCTCTCTGTCACTCTATCATATTAGTGCGACAAAGACAGTTAGCTGCCTTTCGCTTACGATTGACGTTTAAGCGCTAGCGATTGGCAACTTGTCTAAGCACCCTGAGCATTCTTCAATCACAAGATTCGAACGCCGGGTCTAAACGACTAAGATCTATGAACAAAATTTTGACAGTTATAGATTAACCCTTATTAATATGAGAGTAAGACTCACCATTTTTCCGTTAGCCTTAACATCATATACAGGATGTAATTGATAAGTGTTTACAAGCCATAATTCCGTAAATATGAGAGATCAGAAAACATTTAACTGATATCGAAAGTACGTTATACCCAACGAGTAAAATTACATTAATATGTGACTTTTTCTAAATGAATGAAGTAATATTAAAAATACTAAGTTAAAACGCTCACATACATTTAGTATGACGATATTCAGCCTACTAAATGTATGGTTGAAGTTAAGATTTGGGATATTTATGATTTTATTTAAAAAAATATTAGTTGTAATTTTACTCGTTGGGTAACGTACTTTCGATATTAATTAAAAATTATGGCCTGTAAACACTTATCCGCTTACTTATCTTTGCCGTGTGGTGACGGCAATAAGAATACATATGTCACCACCCCAACTCCTCCTGCGGGTGTCGTAAGAGTCGACTAAGGGATTGAAGTGTCACTGACCATTATTTGATAAGATTGGTGATGGGCAGCAGCGTCATCATAGTGGACACATTACCGCGATCGCCAATCCGCTTGCCCAGCGTGACGATTATGAGCAATTACCTCCTAATGCGTCTAATACGCATAGTTAATAGGAGAGGCCGACGTCCAGCAGTGGACTATCATAGGCTGATAATGATAATAATGATTGTAACATGAGGGTAAAACTCACCATTTTTCCGATAGGCTTATGGCTCATTTCTAAACTACCAAATGTTCATTCTAAAGGTGCGTTCAAACCAAAAAAGCATTCGCTGTTCTATCTCCCGTTCTACGAAATTAACCAATCACGTTTTGTGTACCGATCGAATTTCATAGAGTGGGAGGTTAGAACAGCGAATGCTCTTTTACTTTGAACGCACCTTTAGAATAGCGAATGTTCGCTTGGTTTGAATGCACCTTTAGAAATCAACAACTTCGTCAGCCTCCGTAGCCTAGTTGGTAGTGACCCTGCCTACGAAGCTGGACGTTCCGGGTTCGAAACCCGGCGAGGGCATTCTTTGTGTATTTATTTATCACAAATGTTTGTTCCTTGGTCATGGCTGTCTATGTATTTAAGTATCTATGTATATGTATCTATCTATTATATATATCGTCGCCTGGTAGCCACATCACAAGTCTTAATTGAGCTTACCGTGGGGCTAGGTTGATTTGTGTAAGATGTCCCAAGATATTTATTTATATGCTAAATAGTAGTTAACGAAAGGTTGTTTTGGTTGCAGGCGTCATTCGCGAGAGCCGATCAGCTGGCGCAGCATCTGAACAGCCACCTCGCCAACTACAAGCGACTCAAGCCTTAAGCCGGGCGTGCAACGTATTCACACAATAATGGATTATTATATTATATTAATATAGAGTTTTATTTATACATGACTTTTATTTCTCTCAAACTTGCTTCTTATACAAAGTGCTCGTGAGCATTCCGAAAGATTTTAATGCTGAATTCCTGAGCATATTTAGAGTATTTAATGTTATATAAAATTTTCTGGATTCGGCTTGGTTCCAGAGATAATTAACCTTTTTTCGAAATAAGTTTTTCGACGTAACTCGTCATACAACTAATTTTTGATTACATGCTACCACAATGTGTTCTAATATTACCACACCTTTTGCCTCACAATCAAAAATAAGAATAGACTTGACGAAAAAACCTGTCCCTAAAAAAATCTGTTAAAAAATTAATTTTAACAAATTTTTGTTATGCTAAAGAGTATTGGAAATGTTAAAAAGTATTTAAAAAGTTACAAAAAGAAAAAACAAATTGTTGTGGAATTTGACATTAGGTCTCATAATACTTTTTGTTTATTTTGGTGTCTATGTCTCTAGACATATGTACATAGTTAAAATCTTTCGCAATGCTCGCGAGCGCCGTGTACAAATGTCAGGGGAGTGTCCGGTCCGGGAGATGGCGCTGTACAGAATGCAAACTAGATTACGAAAGTGTCACCGAACGAACTGAAGAGCCACGTCGCTGTAAGCGTGTATTACTCAAGTTGTATATTAATTGAAAATAAAATCAGCGACGGTGATCGTATAAAGTGCCGCTCGTCTTCTGTTCACGAGTGACGTACTGTCGCCAGATACTCCTGACACTCTCTCGGCCATAGGCACAGGTCTCACCGCGAGCTACTAAGCTATGAACTATCGGCTATAAACACGAACAAAAGATACGCACTCCCGTGTAAATAAAAGAGACACGGCGATACTCGCCCGGCGGTGATAGCTGATAGCTGGGCGAGCACACATGTCATATATACCATAAATCAAGCAAACGTATCTACTTAACGTGTCAAATGAACTCTGTGAAATCCACTGAGTTGTCCGTATTTAATCGCTGCTGCTTGCAGCTTTCGAGCGTCAAATTTTGTAAGTTGACAAAAACCTTTAAAATGAACAAAAACATTAATAATGCCTCCTTAAGTAATATTAATTGCAACAACACAAAAAAATATGAATACTCAAGGGCCTGAGACATATTTAAAATCATAGGCAAGTAACAACTTCAGTACAAAATCTGACACGCTCGGCCGCCATACAAATGAATGAACTTGTTTCTTCTATCCAAATCTAATTCTGTGCGGGCGAGTATCGCCGTGTCTCTTTTATTTACACGGGAGTGCGTATCTTTTGTTCGTGTTTATAGCCGATAGTTCATAGCTTAGTAGCTCGCGGTGAGACCAGTGCCTTACGATCCAAACACCCCCCGGCTCCTACAACCCCGTCTGGCCTGAATGGGATCTCACCCCAACATTTGAAGGATCTAATCTCTCATTGTTCGGGCGACGCAGGTGAACAGCTCGTCTGCTCCCTTACTAAATGAATAAATTTCAAGTTTTCAGGCAAAATCAACTCGGAAATTGTCTTACTTTTCTTTGGTGCTAACCTGATTGCCCTTTCAAAAAAGGACGGAGGGGTGAGGCCTATTGCTGTTGGGTCAACTCTACGTCGTTTGGCATCCAAAATTGCGTTTAGAGACATTAAGTCAAAATTACAGTCTATTTTCGAACCAGTTTCGCAGTTTTTGGCACGAAAGGTGTGTGCGAAACAACCGTCCATGCTTTACGGACCTACCTTTCATACGATGATAGTGAAATTGTAGTCAAAAATTATGTAAAAAACGCCTTTAATTCGGTAAATAGGGACACTTTGCTGGCAGAAATAAAGGAACAAATTCCCGATTTCCCGAACTCTATAACTATCTTTACCACTGCTTTGCAGATCCTTCTGAATTACCTACTGTACAAGACCCACCAATTATCATCTGAGGTGGGATGTCAGCAAGGTGACCCCCTTGGACCAGCAATTTTCAGTTTAGCCATAAATCACATAATACAATAAATTTAATCTAAATTGAATGTCTGGTATCGTGGATACCGTACTGTCCGATTTGTCTCTTATCAAAATTAATTTTGAAAATATTGATTTAGAACTAAATTACAGGAAATGCGACCTCTTTATTCAAAAGAGTTCCTATAGTTTGACTGTTTTAAAATCCAAATTTGATTGTCTGTCTCCTGTCCCTATCAAAATTGTATACAAATATTCAGTTTGCCTCCTGGGTTCTTCTATTTTTGAAGAATTTTTTTTTTTTTTTATGTTGGCACAACAAAGTGGCTCCACTCCACCTGATCGTAAGTGAAAAGTAGAGCCCAAATCGCGGCGGCAACGAACAGGAGACAATCAGTAACCTGTTAGTTGCCACCGCCTTGCTGGCCCGCTAGATGCTTCTTCACGCTTCATTTAAAGGGTCCCAACTTATAGGTATGCGGAAACACATGTGCCGGTAAAGAATTCCACTTTTTTATAGTTCGGCATATGAAGGAATTGCCGAATTTCTTAGTACGTGTGGGAATATTTTCCACGGTGAAGGAGTGACACCGCAAACCGGCACGTGTGGTTTTATAACGGAAAGGGGAGGGCGGGATGAGGGAAAATAACTCTTCAGAACACTCACCATGGTACAGGCGATAAAAAACGCTCAGAGAACCAATGTCCCTACGTAGTTGAAGGGGTTCAAGGTGCCTTGTAACTTTAGAGTCGCCTATAATACGGACTGCCCGCCGCTGCATCCTATCGAGAGCATCGAGTAGGTATTGGGCCGACCCATCCCAAAGATGAGAGCAGCACTCCACACAAGACCGAACTTGTGTCTTATAAAGAAGACAAAGCTGGTCGGGCGCAAAGAACCGATGCACCCTATTCAGGATGCCCAGCTTTTTTGATGCCGTGGTAATTATTGACTCGATGTATTTATTTTGATTTAGATTGCAGCGTATATCCATGCCAAGCATATTCAGGCTATCTCGTAAACCAAGAGGAGTGTTCTGAAGAGTTGGAACTGGGTGGAAGGAAGACGTTTTGGTGGAAAAAGCGCACACTTGAGTCTTTTTGGCGTTGAACTCGACCAGGTTATCGGAACCCCATTTGCAAATAAGATCCAGAACCCGATCGAGCTCAACGACAAGATCCACACGTTTGTCGCCAACTTCTGCCCTGCTTGCCCCAGGCCGACCGAGATAACGCCCATGGACCGTACTGTCATCTGCATAACAATGAATGTTTCCTAAAGGAAGTAAGTCATTGATATGCAGAAGAAAGAGGGTAGGCGATAACTGGAGCCCTGAGGGACGCCAGCATTTATTTTATTTTATTTTTTATTTTTTTTATTTAAAAGGTACATAAAACAGACAGTAATCCATTTGAACAAGAAATACATACAATTAGACACTTAAAGCCAGATTACAGTCCAAAAGAATATGTACACAACATGGCTATGATATGAGTTATAATTTAGAAAACATACACTTATATATGCTTATATGCACATATATGCATTATATAGAGATATCTACATATATATACATACAAACAAAGACAAAGACTACAATATTATTTTTAGTTACTTAAAAACAAAATTAAAGTTAGTTACAATTATTATTTGTTGCCAAATACACATTTCTCTTAAATTCAGAAATTCTGGAAACATATATATCAAGATCATTACAGACACGAACTAATTAATTGAACTCCCGACACATGCGAACGATAGGATTGTAATATGAAATGTTATTTCTATATACAGCCAAAGAAAAAATATTGGGGGAACGTATCCTGTAAACTATGTTGATGTTCAAAAGTGACAATAAATAAGGGGAATCTATATGAGAGTGGATAATTTTATATAAATAAGTGAGGTCAGATTGCTTACGTCTCACTTGCAGTGAAGTAACATTAAACTTTGCCAAACGCTGACTATAACCCGAAATAGACCTGCCATAATGACAACGAAAACATAAATACCTAAGAAATCTTCTTTGTACGTTCTCAATTTTATTCGAGTGTACAGCATAAAAAGGTGACCAGATAACAGAACCATATTCTAAAATGCTGCGCACCAAACTGTTATACAATAACAGCATACTTTTTGGGTCCTTAAAGTTCACAGTAATGCGTATCAGAAATCCTAGAAGCCTGTTACTTTTATTAACTATGTGTTCGTAGTGCTGTCGAAAAGAAAGCTGGCTATCAAAAATAATACCTAAGTCTTTTGCAGAGCATTTCCTCTCTAATACCTGAGAAGACAATTTATAAGAATAATTTATAGGGTTGCATTTACTAGTAAAGGATATTATGAAACATTTCCCAACATTAAGACACATTCGATTTTCAAGGCACCACTCCTGAATTATTTCTATATCTGTTTGTAATTTCAGACAATCTTCCAAGCCTCCCACAGTTGAAAATACTTTCAAGTCGTCAGCATACAATAAACATGGACAGGACAGACGATTTACTAGGTCATTTATAAATAATATGAAAAACAATGGCCCCAGATGAGAGCCCTGCGGTACGCCTGAAGTGATAGGCTTAGGAGACGATCTAAAACCTTTGACAGTTATAAGTTGACTACGATTACACAGATACGAGCAAACCCACCGATACAGTGACCCGTGTATTCCATAAAGCGATAACTTTCGACATAAGAGCAAGTGATCTACCTTATCGAAAGCCTTCGAAAAATCCGTGTAAACGGCGTCAACTTGGCCCCTAGATGCAAACGCATTACACAGATATTTTTTATATATGAGCAAGTTACTTACAACAGATCTATTTTTGACAAAACCATGTTGGTTTTCTGAAATAACTGGCTTGACGTGTCCATAAATATAATCATACACCAACGATTCAAACACCTTTGCAAAACAGGAAAGGATACTAATTGGCCTATAATTTTCACATCGAGATTTATCCCCTGACTTGAATACGGGTACAACATGCGCAATTTTCCATTTTAGAGGGAATACTCCACAAATTAATGACTTATTATAAATAAGGCACAGTGGAGCACTGAGTTCCTTCCAACAGATTTTTACAAACGAAGCAGGAAAACCATCTTCACCGGCACCCTTCGAGCTATCCAACCGTTTGATAGCATTAGCAACATTTTCCTCAATAAGCCTCACAGAGCATAAAACCGAATCCCGTGGAGTAATGCAAGAACTGTCACCCATAGGTGAAGGCTTTTCAAATACCGACCCAAAATATTCGGCGAAAAGCTCACAGATACCATTCCCGTTTGAACTTTCAGATCCATTACAAGACATTGTTTCTGGAATAACTGCATGACCCTTTTTAGAGCTGACAAATCGCCAGAAACCTTTAACATTTACCCGTAAGGAGTCTTCAGTGGACTTCACCATTTTTTTATAGCATTCGTTTATAAGTATTTTACTTCTAGTCCGCAGTCGTGAAAAAACATCGTAATCTCTGGGGTTGCCATACATTTTAAATAGTTTATGGTATTTATTTTTCTCCTTCAAACATCTAATAGTTGCATTATTGAACCAATACGGATACATATCGGATTTTTTGTTAGTCACTGGAGTATGTTTCTTAACAATGCTATTCAAAATTTTGTAAAATTCATCAACACAGTTATCAACGTCTTCCATAGAGAGAACATGCTCCCAATCAATGTCGTTAAGTTCAGATTTAATTTTTTCTATGTCGGACTTATTGAAATTTAGTTTAATTACACCATTATTTTTAAGAGACTTGGTAGAAAAAGAAATTTTTACGTCAATAGAAATAGGGGGGGTGATGGACGTCTGCTCTGCTAAGAGGCTGCGCACTGCATACCCGTACTGAAGGCAAGGTACACAAAACAAGGGCTAAATATCTATTATTTTGGTTAGGTATATTGTTGAACTGATTTAAATTGCCAAGTGATAGTGTTGCAAGCAATATGTCAGATTTACGATCCTGTGGATTATTGGGTGTAAGCATTGCGGAAAAGGAAGACTTAGACCAAGTAATGTTAGGGGCGTTAAAATCACCAACGATTATAAATTCACAAAGCTCTCTCTGGTTCAACATAATGTTTTGGCAATTCAAGTAAAATGATTCCAGTTCCGAAAACGGTAAATCAGGTGGTAGATAGCAAACACATAAATTAAGCGCTGGATCACTCTGATTGCTAGATTTAATAGTAATCCAAATATCCTCTGAGTTACCATCCCATCGGTACTGGCGAACCACATCCAGCTGTTTCTTCACCGCCACAAGTACGCCGCCACCATCTTTTTTATGAGAAGACAAAAGACATCGATCCCTACGAAACACATTGTAGCGCTGATCAAAGATCTCACTATCGAACACGCTGTCATTTAGATTCGTTTCCGTGAGACATATGATATCATAATCGAAATTCAGAACATTCAATGAGAAATCATTTAGTTTTGAGCGAAATCTATTAACATTCTGATAATAAACTAGTACCATAATTTTGAAAGGGGAAACAATTAAATATAAAGACCAAATTCTGCGTATGACATAAAAAAATGCATAAAATTATTTTAATTTGGTGATAGAGTCCATAGATTTAATGTGTAATGCACTAGCATTGTCGTCTTTCCGCATGTAAATACGGCCGTACCTCACCCATACATATTTGAAGCCCAGCTCCATCGCCGCCTTCCTAGAGGCCGCGTGCAGATTCTTGAGTTCAGGGGAGAGGTGTTCCGACACGAATATCCTCCGCGACTCACCAGTCAAGCCCAGGTGGCTCGATTTCAACAGGTCGTTCGGGTGTGTTTTGTTGTAGCGGTGCACAGCAGAGATCAGGTCGTCGCGTAAGCGTGGCGAGGAAAGAGTCACCAAGATGTTACGAGGCCGCTCCGATGACGTATTGAATTTTGCAACTCTTCGACAAGCATGGACGTCTGAATCTAAAATGGGATTATTGATGACCTGACACAAAGACTTTAACAGCGTAAGGACATTTTCAGTTCGGCTTTCAGGAACGGCTTGAATTTCGAGATTACGGCTGCGTGAAATATTCTCGACAGACGCAAGACGGCTACTCAGAACACTTATCTGTGATACCAGTTTAGCTTGCTCCTGCTCCAGATCCTTAATTTTATTGCCTTTTTCGATAATACTTGTTTTTAAATCCTCTTGTTCGGCACCGATAAAATCTGTGGTAGCAGTAAATTCTTCCTTTAATGTTCGAGAAACAATTTCCATCTCAGAAGTGATCATCAGCTTAATGTCTTCTTTCAATACCTTTCTCAAGTTCATCATGTAGACAGAAGAAGGTGACAATTTTTTGTCAAGAAGGGCACTGATTGTCTCAAGAGTAAGTGGCGGCGAGGATATATCTACGCTGACTGGAGAAGTAGGCCCAGGCGTACTAGCACCATGCAAATTTCCATCGCGCAGTATAAATGAGGGCCCACGGCGAGTCGGAGTCTCATCGGTATTTTTCCTGCGATTTGTGACATTACTACACGACGGGCAACCAACAGAGCCCAGGTCCTTCTGGGATATTTTTGACAATTGATTTGAATTTAAACCCAAACATTTGAGACAGTAGGTAGCCTTACATGAATTACAACTGAGAAAGTCATTTCGATTTGTTACATCTAGACATCCTAGGCACCTCATATTGAATCCCTCACCGATTTATCCGCACAGAGGAATCGACAGCAAGTGACCAGTCTGTACTGAACTAATCTCCGCACGGCACAGCGATAAGGCCGATGACGCGCGCGCAGCGAGCGCATAGGATAATCGCTGTTATCGGCTCCACTGAACCGCGAGTTTCGCTTGCAGAGTTCACCGTAGTTAAGTTCTACCCGTTTGATTACCGTGCAGTTAAATGATATTTAACAACTGATTTCACTCATTTGGCACTTTAAAACACATGGATTTTTGTATTCACCAATAACAATGTATAACTATCTTCGATTAGTCCAGTTTTTATGGAAAAATAATTGCGAAATACAACAAATATGAATATTTCCCTTCGGACTGACAAAAACAACACAACTCAATAAGACGGTCAAAGATTATTGAATCATTCACTGTCATGAACCGCGAATCACATCCGTCAACCAGGACACGGATTCTGCGCTCATGCAGGAAGTCAGCAATCCATTTGCATAGCTGGGCAGGCAGGCCATACGCAGGGAGCTTGGAGAGAAGAGCTTTGCGCCAAACCCGATCAAAAGCCTTGGCGATGTCAAGACTGATTGCCAAGGCCTCGCCGTGTTTGTCGATTGCCTCCCCCCAGAGGTGCGTGACATACGCTAGAAGATCACCCGTTGATCTTTTCGGCCTAAAGCCATACTGTCGATCATACAAAAGAGAGTGATCCTCTAGGTAACGGATCAATTGGTCGTTCATGATCCGCTCCATCACTTTGCACAACACTGAGGTTACGGCAATGGGGCGGTAGTTAGATGGGTCTGAACGGTCACCCTTTTTGGGGACCGGCTGCACATTAGCCTCTCTCCAAGCTTCCGGAATGCTACCAGACGAGTACGAAAGACTAAAGAGGCGCGTCAATACCGGAGACAACTCTGCTGCACATTTCCTGAGTACAATCGCTGGGATACCGTCAGGACCACTGGCTTTTCGGATATCAAGTGACTGTAAAGCCCGGCGTACATCGCGATGCCTAAAATGAATTTCGGGCATCACGGCACCACAGGCAGGTATGGATGGTGGTGGCATAGAGCAGTCATCAAGACGAGAGTTCGCAGCAAAGAGGCTAGCCATGAGATCGGCTTTCTCTTGCGCCTGATGAGCCAATGAACCATCTGGTAATCTCAGCGGTGGCAGCGATGGTTGGCAGAAATTTGACTGCACAGTTTTGGCCAGACGCCAGAAACTTCGCGACCCAGTTGGGTGCGAGACTAGCTCCGAACCTACGTTTGCAACGCGCTGGGCGTCGGCTCTAATATACGCCCTCTTGCAGACCTTGGTGGCAGCATTGTAAGCTGCTTTCAGCGAAACAATGTTGGGATCATTACAGGCGCGGCCGCTGATCCAAGCTCGATACGCCGCCTGTTTGTTGTTAACGGCTTCAGCGCACTCGCTATTGAACCAGGGTCGTCTACGGCTCTTAATGACGACATCGGAATAAGGGATGTAGTATTCCATTCCTAGACCGATCTCGCCAGCAATAGACGCAGCACTCGCTGAGGGATCCTTCTCGCTAAAGCAGCGCTGCACCCAAGGAACGGACGCGAAATAATCACGCATGCCGTCCCAATCTGCTGACGAGTAGTGCCATACTCTGCGCTTTACCGCCGGCGATTGAAGTATGGCTGCGCTGGGTACTGTACTGGATACCAGGCAGTGGTCAGAGGTGCCTAAGGGTGCGTTGACCACAACCTGGTACCCAGTTGGATGGGAGGTCAGCAAAAGGTCCAGCAGAGAGGGCGTTTGTTCAGCTATGTCGGGTATCCTAGTGGCCTGATCCACTAACTGAACAAGATGATGGGTTAGAGCAAACGCGTGCGCGATTCTGCCAGCATGATTAATGGAGGGGGAACCCAACCAGGAGTCGTGGTGGGCATTAAAGTCCCCCAAACATACCAATTCAGCAGCAGGAAATCGCGCTTGCGCCTCATCTGCTGCCCAACTCAGGTGGTCAAACAGTCGAGTTGTCTCAGCGTCTCCTGAATGGGGTCTGTATAGGCACATGTAAATACGGCATTGGAGGCCAAGGCTTACAAGAACCAAAAGAATGGGAAGAGAGGGATCCTCTAAGCAATGCAAACGTCGACAACACACATCAGAACGGACAAACAGGCAGACCCCGGATTTCGCGAGGAAGTTATCCTCAAGCACGTAACCGGGGTACTGAAGGTAGGACGTATCCGCTGGACGTCTAATCTGTGTCTCCGTCAAGAAGAGCATGGCGGGTTTGGCCGTCTCGAGGTGTTGATGGACGGCGTTCAGATTCGAATGGAGTCCGCGGATATTGGCGAACTCAACCTGGAATAGGGTGGTGGGGGAGTGCACCGCCGTATGATTATCTATTCTTGTTTGCACTGGCATATTTATATAAAAAAAGGAAGGAAGAAGGAGGAAGCGTGAAGCAGGGAAAAAATCAGTCACGGTAAAAGGGGCAAAAAGTGGAGCTGGACTGTTTCACCTTAGACTTGTCGAAAAAAAAGAGTGACATTGACCCGTCGGACGGAAGGGCCCCCGAACCCCCCCAGAAGTAGTCGCCGGGTCCCCACCTTCCGGTCACCAACCGGCACGACGATCTACCCCGAGATTATGCGCGGCATGAAAGGGCAGCCTCTCTGGGCGGTTAACCCCGATTGGGCCCCTGTACTATACCGCGGGCGGCCAGCGGAACAACCGTTTCAACGGGTCTCCCTGGCCGACGGGTCAACACAATCCTCCTGACAATGGAGACACATAGTCCATCCCAGACCCCCGTTAAACGCAACTGATAATACCCCGTAGCCCTGGTAAATACACCGGCTGACCCCGAAACACGGCAAACACGAAGGTAAGTCATTTCACGGGCGTTTACATCGAATGTACGGTGGTAGCCAACCAGGCTACCACCCCCGATCCTCTCCCGATTATATTTCTAACTCGATTTCTAACCCTCACTATGCTCTTGCGATTCTTAAGTTTTGTCTTTTTGGCTCTAAATTGACATACGTGCTCCGTTGCTGTCCGTTCTGGAAAAATATTAATTTGACACCTTTAGACGACTTAATCAAAATAACCATAGAAAAAATTATAAATATTCAGCTAGCGGGGCGTTCCTGGTCCCAAGCATCCCTCCCTATTCGGTATGGGGGTTTAGGGATACGAAAAATTTCATGTGTGGCTTCTCCTGCATTTTTGACATCCGTCCACAGCACGTCTGATCTCACAGGAAAGATCCTAAGGGCTCTGCCTTTGGAAGACGCCAAAAATAAATTCAAAATTCCTTACCCTTCTAAAATTTTTCCTGACAACCTAAAATCACAAAGGAACTGGGACAATGTGTATTGTGATCTAACATATATTCTCTTCTAAACAGCTCTGCAGGTCCGGATCGTGCAAGACTTTTGGCGGTCGGAACCGGGAAGCTGGTTACTGGCTGCATGCCCATCCTTCGGCTAGTACTGGTACTTTTCTGGAACCGGCCTCCCTTAGGCTCGCAACCGGCCTGAGACTCGGGGCCTGTATCTACCCCTCACTTATGCTGTTGTGGCACAGACGTGCACCGACTGGGACACCACGGACTAAGTTGTCAAAAAAGCGCAGGCCGTATTTCCTGACATTCGACGCTTAACGACATAATCCGCAGGTCTCTTGCCACGATCAACGTACCTGCTCTTCTTGAGCCTACTGGTGTTATTAGAGTTAATGGTAAGAGACCTGATGGTGTGTCTTTGGTTCCTTCCTTGGAGCTTGGGACGGATGTTGGTGTGTGGGATGTTGGCACCGTCCCATCTTCAACGAACTACGTTTAATGCGGCCGCTGCGGCTAAAAATGCCGAAATTAAGAGTACGATTTTGTACCGTTTCGCGTAGAAACTTTAGGTTCATGGGGCCCCAGCGCACGCAAATTGTTCGCTGAGATCGCAGAACGTCTGGTTGACGTAACTAAAGACCGAAGAGCTGGCGACTTCCTCGCACAAAAAATAAGTATTGCGATACAGCGAGGAAATTGCGCCAGCATCCTCGGTACAATGCCACAAGGGCCAATCTTAGATATAGGTTAGGTTATGTAGATACATACATTAGTACATAGACATACATAGACATATAGTAGAACTAGATTTAATCTATGTACATAAATTGTAGTTTTGAAAATAAATATTTTGAAAAAAGAAAAAAAAATTGAGTTTTATTTAAACACGACTTTCAATACTTTATTTTTCTCTAAAATCGCTTTAAAAAAACCGCTAAGTAGAAAAATACCTACTTGAAATGAAGCTCTTATCTCAGTACCTACTGATTTAGTACTGACATACGAGGTTGCTAAGAATAGTGTTAGTTTTATAGTGAGTTATGGCTGTCAGCCGACGAAATGTTCTCTAGAATTGATAAAAAATCTTATCTTGCTTGAGGTCATGGCCTGAACTCTTACATTAAATTTATTATTGTAGAGACTACTAAGTTAAAATACTTCGTGAGAACTAACAGAGATCAAATTCAAATTTCTTTATTATTTGACCTCCGTAGCCCAGTTGGTAGTGACCCTGCCAGTTTATCACAAATATCTGATGACTGACCTTGATAGGTACCTTAGGTACCTACGTCAAAAATTTCAAAACTACTTTGCTGCAAAGTACCGGAAGTAAACTTCTTTTAGGTAGTGACAGAACACCTTACATTTAATCGTAAAAATACATTTAATAACTAAAAAAAATATTGAATAATCATGGGGTGATTTAAAAAAAATTTTACACTCATTGAGGGTTTTCTGGAAATCGTATGCCACTAGTTGGCGCCACTTAGCCGTAAGGTCCCACTAAGAAACAATTATCTAGCCTAGCCCCAAAGAAAAATTAACTAGAAGGTTTTTTTTATATAATTTTATTAACGTAGGTATGTATCTTTCTATGCTAATTTATTTTTGAAGGCTTGGATTTGCTCATATTATATTTATTAACTCCAAGATTCACCACATTTCCTAAGAAGTCTGAATGGAATTTCCCTTTGTGATCCAATTCTTACAAATCTTAACAAAAGAAGCACGTTTCATACAAACATTTTGGGAGTGCAAGAAAAAAAATTGTAGATTCGATATATTTGTTGGTTTGAGTAAAGCATTAGGTACAAAACCGCTCGTATTTTTGAAAATTGGTTTTTCGGTTTCCGGAAATAATCAAAACCAGTTTTCCGGTTTTTTCGGATTTTCTTAAGTATATAAAAATAAAACAACGTTTTATAACTACTATTTTAATAATTATTCACTTTATTGTTGTAGCTTATGTCAAAGTCAAATATATTTATTTTCAAAACTACAAGTTATGTACATAGATTAAATCTAACTAATCTACTTAACCTAACCTATATCTAAGATTGGCCCTTGTGGCATTGTACCGAGGATGCTGGCGGCATTTCCTCGCTGTATCGCAATACTGATGCGTTGTGCGAGGAAGTCGCCAGCTCTTCGGTCCTTAGTTACATCAACCAGACGTTTCGCGATCTCAGCAAACAATTTGCGTGCGCTGGGGCCCCAAGAACCTAAAGTTTCTACGCCAAACGGTACAAAATCGTACTCTTTGCCGAGGCCCTTATATTTATTACGTTTTAAAAATTCGGCATTTTCAGCCGCAGCGGCTGCCTTAAACGTAGTTCGTTGAAGATGGGACGGTGCCAGGGTATCTACGCAAGTAGCATCCCATACCAACATCCGTCCCAAGCTCCAAGGAACCAAAGACACACCATTAGGTCTCTTACCATCATCCCTAATAATACCAGTAGGCTCAAGAAGAGCAGGTACGTTGATCGTGGCAAGAGACCTGCGGATTATGTCGTTAAGCGTCGCATGTCTGGAAATACGGCCTGCGCTTTTTTGACAACTTAGTCCGTGGTGTCCCAGTCGGTCCACGTCTGTGCCACAACAGCATAAGTGAGGGGTACATACCGCGGCCCCGAGTCTCAGGCCGGTTGCGAGCCTAAGAGAGGCCGGATCCAGGAAAGTACCAGTACTAGCCGAAGGATGGGCATGCAGCCAGTAACCAGCTTCCCGGGTTCCGACCGCCAAAAGTCTCGCACGATCCGGACCTGCAGAGCTGTTTAGAAGAGAATTGTATGTTAGATCACAATACACATTGTCCCAGCTCCTTTGCGATTTTAGGTTGTCAGAAAAATTTTTAGAAGGGCATGCAATTTTGAATGCATTTTTGGCGTCCTCCAAACCCGCAGTCTCACAGTTAATAGGCAGAGCCCTTAGGATCTTTCCTGTGAGATCAGACGTGCTATGGACGGATGCCAAAAATGCAGGAGAAGCCACACATGAAATTTTTCGTATCCCTAAACCCCCATACCGAATAGGGAGGAATGCTTGGGACCAGGAACGCTCCGTTAGCTGAATATTTAGAATTTTTTCTATGGTAATTTTGATTAAGTCGTCTAAAGGTGTTAATAAATTAATATTTTTCCAGAACGGACAGCAACGGAGCACGTATGTCAATTTAGGGACAAAAAGACAAAACTTAAGAATCGCAAGAGCATAATGAGGGCTAATTTCGAGTAGACGATTTGCGTGATTTTGGAATTTAGAAATCGAGTTAGAAATATAATCGGGAAAGGATTCTTCAAAAATAGGAGAACCCAGGAGGCAAAGTGAATATTTGTCTACTATTTTTATACCAGGAGTCAGACAATCAAATTTGGATTTTAAAACAGTCAAACTATAGGAAGTCTTTTGAATAAAGAGTTCGCATTTACTATAATTTAGTTCTAAACCAATATTTTCAAAATTAGTTTTGATAAGAGACAAATCGGACAGTACGGTATCCACGTCACCTCCTAGGGTCCCTCGCTTATGTTAGTTATTAGTATTTTGGTTGTAAGAATGTTTTGTGCTATTTAAAAAAAAGTTTTTTATTTTGTCATAATTATTATATAGCAATTTTTCACTTCATGAAACAAAAATTATTTATAATCATATATTTTCAAACGTCTTAGAACTAGGTAGGTACTAAACATTAATCTTCTGTCAATCAATTCTGTCGGGGTGGTGACAAATGTATTCTTACTGCTGTCACCACACGGCTTCTGTTCACACAGCTGTCACTATGGTGAAATAGGGCCCAATCAGAATAAACTATAGTGTTCTGTTTGCAGAGCAGCGAAGTAGGTATGGAACGGTGACACCTGTGCCTGCCGAAAAACACGCACACCTTCACAAGTCCTCTAAAATCCCATCTCGAGTAATTGACATTTGCTGCCTTCAGTTCGGCTAACAGTTCGAGTAAACAGGAGCAGTGGAAAGCATTCCGATCTAGGGTAATCGAACCATAAGGCTTAGAAAATACAGAGCTAAAGTTCGGAGGTAAAAATCTTAGTTTATTATCGGTAAGAATCATTTGTCCACCGACCTTATTAAAAGCTAAAGGAGATATATACTCTATATTGTTGGTTTCCAAGCCAACGAAATACAATGACTTTATATGAAATAACGTGTCCGGTAAAATGGTTAGTTTGTTGTGATCTAAAAGAAGTGAGGCCAACTTATTTAAAGGTTTAAACACATCTGGATGGATATAAGCTATGTTGTTCCGCTGCAATTCTAATATCGCTACTTGTGGACATCCGAGAAATGTCCTTCTATCGGTAATCGATGTAATTCTATTACTTTCGAAACTTAATTCCCATAAATTCGGCAATATCGAGTCACCAAAGACTGGTATTGAATGTAGCTCGTTGTAACCTACATGTAGTATTGACAGATTAGAAACCGGACTGAAAATTATTGGATCTATATAATCGATGTGGTTGCTACTTAAATAAATATACTCTAAGTTTGGAAGTGACTTAAAAATGTTAGATTCTAGCTTATTTACGTTGCAATAGTTTAAGCTTAGTTCAGTAGCTTCTAAATCCAGCCCAAGAGGGTCTAGCACTCGGCGCTGGTCGTCTATTGGTTGCTTGCAGCGGGCCCAGGTCACGTGGTCGGAGCGCGCTGACAACGCATGCAGGAACAATACCAACGTTACAGCAGAAACGCCTGTAACATAATGTCAAAGTGACAGGTGAGGAATACTAGATTACATGCTAAGGTCGTTTAAGTGGGAAATGGCATCTGGGCTAGGCTGAACATATTAGCTACGTTCAAATTAAAACTGCCCACTGAGCATGAACGTTACAGAAAGTTTCTAGAAAGTTGATCAACCTTCCATTTGAACATTTAAAAATAAAGCTCCTAGAAACGTTGCAGCTACGTAGATCTAAAATTACAATGAAAGTTATTTAAAATATAGTGATAGATGTAGCCCCAACATTACATATGAAAGTTTATTTTTAAACGTTGTGTCATCTTATAACCATAAACTTATTATAAGGTATATTAATAAAATTGCTACAATATAATTTTTTTAACATTGCAGATGAGATGTTGCAGCGATCTATATTTAACAAATTCCATCGCGGAACGTTGCTGTTACTTTGCAAACTAAACTTATTGAATTGTTTTCTAATAGTATTGCAGCAACATACTTTATGCAAGGTATAAATTGTTAAGTACCAAAAACGTTAAAGTTGCAATGTTGTTAAAACATTGCATTATAGATATTGCAGCAATGTTGCTACCTAAAGTTATTGAATTTCCTATAATAATTGTTGCAGCAATTTACATGTGGCCATATTGCTTTTTTAACGTTACAACAATGTTACATTTTAAATGTTGTTGCTATTTAGTTAAAAGCAACATAAATTATGCAAGGTATACAATTTTAAGTACCATAAACATTACAGTTGCAATGTTGTTAAACATTACATTACAGACATTGCAGCAATGTTGCTTGCTAAAGTTATTGAATTTCCTATAATAATTGTTGCAGCAATTTATATGTGGCCATATTGCTTTTTTAACGTTATTTCAATGTTACATTTTAAATGTTGTTGCAATTTAGTGAAATGCAACATTAATTATGCAAGGTATACAATTTTAAGTACCATAAACATTACAGTTGCAATGTTGTTAAACATTACATTACAGACATTGCAGCAATGTTGCCGAAGTGCTCCGTTAAAAAGTGCAAAAATAATACGCTAACTACATTGAAAAAGGATGGCATATCATATTTTCGGTAAGTACTAGAGAATAGTTTTATTAATTGGTGACATATTATGCCTTCAAACCCATTAAAAACATGATTGTTTAAAATTAACTTCCGTAAGTCCCTGCATTTGATGTTATGCAATTGGTTCTTTCTACCGCGTAGCACTGGTTTAAGGTGGAAGGAAGACGAAAGAGATTGTTACGCGGTGTAAAATGAAGTGGACTTTATGTGATTGACTTAAGGTATAAGTAAGGTAGGTACTTGTTTAAAACAATTTTGCTCATGGCCGAAGCAATACAATTTTATGACTTGCGTGATGTAATGTCATAACCGCGCGCACTCGAAATAACACCAAAGTAGTGTTAAAATAAGGTTGCATTTGACGAAAATTTAAATCTACTTACGTACATTATATTGTCTTAGTAGATGCACACACTTGTAACTTAGCATCGGGACACTTTTTCGACTTGATTTTGTACGTCATGTTTAATCTTGGGATTTATAAATATCAATGGGCAAGTACATGAATGTAGGATTAATATGGATTTGACAACGTTATAATAATAGCAAGAACGAAAGGGATGGTCTTTATGAAACTTTTTACTAGTGGAAGTGAAAAGGAACGATAATCGTCCGTCCTTATCACTGTGCCACTATTTTTTGTGTGTGTGTGCATTAGATGCTAAATGTAAGTGCCAGACAAATGCGTTGAATACGTCACTAAGTGCCTGTGTGGCACTTTCGTCTTAGTAGTAAGTGACTATGTCTATCCCTCTTAGTGGCACACTATGTGCGGCCCCTCGGGCAAGTAGCATCCCCCACCAAGCGTCCGTGCTCACTCGGCCGCCGGAAACAAGTCCGAACTCCGAACTTGTCGATTTAGTCGAGTTCATTAGTTGGCGTGAAAATGTCGTGATTGACTTGTGAACTTTACTCGACTGTATTGCGAACGATTTTTAGGCAGTAACGAATAGTTTAGCTACTAAATTACTCGCTACTCGACTAAAATAGGTACTAGCCTAGTCCGAACAGGCCTTTAGGGCGCGAGTTCGACTCGCATTTGGCCGGTTTTTTTTATTTTAATAGGAGACAAAAGATTAGACGTATTGCCTAATGGTAAGCAGCTGTCCTAAAGACGAGAGTAATTTTTTTTCTTGAAGATCGTATCGGTCAGGAAATAATGTTGGCAACAAATCATTATACAGTTTAGGTACACTTGATCTATGTAATGTATGTATCTTATACAGTGGGGAAGGGAAGCTTCATATAACCTCGAGACTCGGCGCCGGAGGCTCAGGGTTGTCACTTGTCAGAATTTTTACTATACGATAGGTGTTAAAATTATTAAAAACTTCAACTGCCATTTTGAATTTCGTGGAAAATCGATTAATGTTAATTAGAATTAGAATAGACCATAGATGTTGATCTCAACTCAAGTTATATGTGCGAAAACGGCTGCCATCTTATTTTTTTTCAGCCGATCGCGATAAATAAACCATATCTGGGGATCCGAGAAATTCTTATAACGAAGTCGGATCCTCATATATCAATTTTCATCAGAATCGGATCAAAATATAGAAATTCAAGACGGCCGCCATTTCTTGCAGTTTTTACTTCAGATTCGTTATAAGCAACCTCTCCGAGCCTCAAATATCGACTTTCATCATGATCAATAAACTTAGGTCCCGTAGTATAAGTTTTATTTGACGTTTACTTTACTATCGCGTAAGCGTATTGAGAGGTCAAATTATGATAGTAGTCAGATGATTTATGTAGACTGCACCATCATAATTTGACATCTCGATACGCTTACGCGATAGTAAAGTAAACGTCAAATAAAACTTATACTAAGGCTACATATCATTAATAAAGAAATCCCAGATGTCCGCCGCTTCTCGCAATTTTGACTTCAGATTCGTTATAAGTGACCTCTCGGATCCTCAGATATCGATTTTAATCATGATCGGATCATAAATGAAGAAATCCAAGATGGCCGCCGCTTCTTGCGATTTTGACTTCAGATTCGTTATAAGCAATCTGTCGGATCCTCAGATATCGATTATCATCATGATCGGATCATAAATGAAGATATCCAAGATGGCTGCGGCTTCTCGCAATTTTGACTTCAGATTCGTTATAAGCGACCTCTCGGATGCTCAGATATCGATTTTCATAATGATCGGATCATAAATGAAGAAATCCAAGATGGCCGCCGTTTCTCGCAATTTTGACTTCAGATTCGTTATAAGCGACCTCTCGGATCCTCAGATATCGATTTTCATCATGATCGGATCATAAATGAAGAAATCCAAGATGGCCGCCGCTTCTTGCGATTTTGACTTCAGATTCGTTATAAGCAATCTATCGGATCCTCAGATACCGATTATCATCATGATCGGATCATAAATGAAGAAATCCAAGATGGCTGCGGCTTCTCGCAATTTTGACTTCAGATTCGTTATAAGCGACCTCTCGGATGCTCAGATATCGATTTTCATCATGATCGGATCATAAATGAAGAAATCCAAGATGGCCGCCGCTTCTCGCAATGTTGACTTCAGATTCGTTATAAGCGACCTCTCGGATCCTCAGATATCGATTTCCATCATGATCAGATCATAAATGAAGAAATCCAAGATGGCCGCCGATTTTCGCAATTTTGACTTCGGATTCGTTATAAGCAATCTGTCGGATACTCAGATATCGATTTTCATCATGATCGGATCATAAATGAAGAAATCCAAGATGGCCGCCGATTCTCGCAATTTCGACTTCGGATTCGTTATAAGCAATCTATCGGATCCTCAGATATCGATTTTCATTAATATTCCGTTTCACGATATTACATTACGAGTAATATGGTACCCATAAGTACCCATGATTACGAATTACGAAATGCCCAACTCTGGACCCAAATCGATTAATTTATACAAGGTGGAATTCGACGATGGACCTTTACGGAAATGGGAGATAGTTAAGGCTATACTGAGCAACTTTTACTATGGGACCAACCCCGAAATCGTAAAAAAAAAAATGACTTTCATACATTGTGTGTATACATGCCGTACCTTTTTGTATGGATAAGTTTTTTTTTTATACGATTTCGGGGTTGGTCCCATAGTAAAAGTTGTTCAGTATAGCCTTAACTATCTACCATTTCCGTAAAGGTCCCTCGTCGAATTCCACCTTGTATATAACGCCACCGCCGGCTGGTTTGAAATTCGCGCCGTGCGGATACCGCCTGCGATTGGCCAGCTTAAAAGCAAACTCGCGTCTAAGCTCAGCTCATAACGGGAAGCGAATAACAGCGGCCCTTCCGCAAAAAACGAAATTCGTAAATTTCGAGGATTTGTCTCTCTCACTCTAATGGCGCTTTTGTTTGAGTGACAGAGACAAATCCTCGAAATTTACGAGTTTCGTTTTTGGGGTAGGGCCGCAGTCGCTGGCCGCGTGGCTAGAGACGCGATGCAGTGTTGCCAGTTATACAGATTTATCTGCTGTTGTAGATTTTCGACTTCTTCAGATTTGTCTAGAGTTTATACAGATTTTGGACAATTTTGACATGTTGGTGTTACATAATGTTTTTTTCCTATCTAGTGCGCAAAAACGAACTTTGCGCACGCTTCGCGTGCGGTAATTTCTCTTTTTGACGCACTTGTTACGAAAAAAATCGTCCCTTACACGTGCAAAAACTTTTTTCTTAACTCGGGTGATTTTCGCCCTCGTTTCACTCGGGCTCCAACTTTTACCCTCGGCGAAAAAAAGTTTTCCCGCACTAGTTAGGAAATGTACTATTTTATTCTCTAATTTCTCATATGTGGCGAGCGTAAGTGCGTAATGGCACCGACTTCAAAGTTATAAAATACTTATTTATACTATATCAAAATACGTTTTTTTTTTGTGTTTTTTAGTTTTTCGTTTGAAGTCGGTTTTACTTTTTGGTAAAATTTTAACTTATTTTTTGATTTTTAGTGAAATTGCTTCCTCGTAGTAATTTGACTATACAAATCTGCACATCGAAACACACGCCGTTGAGGAGTTCTAGTTT
Organism: Thaumatotibia leucotreta; assembly: GCA_025490895.1. Classification (NCBI taxonomy): domain Eukaryota; kingdom Metazoa; phylum Arthropoda; class Insecta; order Lepidoptera; family Tortricidae; genus Thaumatotibia; species Thaumatotibia leucotreta. The sequence continues at coordinate 5,955 of JALPQI010031670.1, read as the reverse complement.
CCTGTCACCTGTCTCCAAGGTCCCATCATCAGACCCCGACATGGTACCAGCGGGACCGCCACGGAGTTATACTATGTATGGCGCTTTTGGTAATTTTCATTCATTTACAAGAATTTGCATTCAATGTGTCTTGTTTCTATTATATAAACAGAACATTTGGTGATTAATGATTAAACTCATTTGAATTGCATGCTTTTTTATTTAGCTCTAAATTTAGCAGTTTCATATTTGATTTTAGCACTATTTTAGCTCTATTTCGGTATAGTTTGTCTTAAATTAAATTCAGAGTTGGCAACACTGGGCGGGACGGCCGGGAGTCGGGACGCCGCGGGCGCGGGGAGTACGTCACTCGTCAGTCCGCTAACCGCCATAAGTGCCACGATTTTTTTTGCGAATCTCCCGTGTCTCTCATGTTATTTAGCTATATTGAATTGATATTGTGCAACAGAGTGTGTGTTTGAACTGTGTATCTCGTAATAAACGATTAACCACAAATTACATTGCCCACCTAGCCTAGTGGCTTCGAATTCCACGAAGTAATAATCTATTGCCGCGAGTGCCGTGCCGGCCGGTGCTGGCGGTGCTCTGCGCTACGTCATACTAGTTCGCGCCAAAATGGCGAAAATCACGAAAAGTAAGAAGCTGTGAAGTGACTTAGGATTAGGAGATCTACACATGCGGACTCGAAGAAAACGATGAGATTCGCCACGAGCACGCGCTGCGTACTGCGTAGCCTGCTGGAGGTGGAGGACGACGCCGCCCGCGCCGGCGCCCACAGCTGAACGGACGCCGTGGAGCAGCTGCGCGCCATGTACCCCCGGGCAGCTACCGTCACACAATATCTTGCGGGAAATCTTTGCCGCGGAGCAAAAAGACTGCGAAAGAGCCGATAGACATGATTTACGTATTATTTAGTGGACGAGTGCGTAAACGTTTACCAAGAGATAGCATTAATGATATTGAATGTTTTGTTGAAAAAGCGAGGGCCATCGAAGATTCGATTTCTGATTTAAAAGTAAGTACCTACACTAAGTACATGGATATAGGACTAAGTACTAATAATAATTTGGCAAATTGGAATTCGGCAGCACCTAGTCATAATAAAGTGTCGCGTTCGCGCGCGAGCGAGTTCCGGGAACCGATCGAGCGCGGCGGTACCACCGGTGCGTGCGTTACTACGGGTGCGAAAGTCACCGAAAACTCGAACGAAAGTTTCTCGGCCACGTCATCGTACCAGGTGGTATACACGTAGATCCGGAGAAGACCTCCACCAGCTTTTTCGGTACTTTTTAGGGTTCCGTGGGCAAAATGGCAAAAACGGAACCCTTATAGTTTCCGTTTTTTTATTTGTATTCGGGACACGCCAGGGGACTGTTTTTGAGTGTGTTAGAAAAAATATAATAATTATTGAGTTAACAATTGCCAAAAACCTACTTACCCATAAACTATATTATTTCATATAATTTTGCTAGAATGTGCCTAGGACAGCGGTTTTCCAATTAGTAGAGAAAGACCCTTCTATAATATTTTTCTTGTGATAGATGTCATTATGTAACGAGCAAGTACGAATATAAATTCTCATGGAACTAAATATGGTCAGCATTCATAGTATTTAAATTATATTGTCTGCCAGATGGCTTGTACTGTTATGCTCACTTTAATTGTCTGCACACGGTGGCGTCGTTGATCGGGTCGCCACTTCCCCGAAAGAAGGTTGAGGGAGGAAATTTGTAATTTCTAACTTCATCCCGGTTAAGTATTTATTTATTAAAAACATATAGGTAACAATCTATCTAAATGTGAAACTATTTAACAGTAACATCTAAACTAAACTAAATAAGAAAATATGTATATTTAGTGTTATACATATTTTCATTACCAGTTAGCTAAGTGGGCATGGTGCAGCCCGCCCTTAGCCTCTTCGATAATTCTTGGGTTATTAGTTATTATTATTACTTAGTCAAAGTCCAATGTCAAATGTCAAACATGTTAAATACAGAAAGTCAAACAAGTACAGAATAACTAACTTGGTTTCTTATACATTTCAGCTTGATTAATCAGTGGTCATATTCATAATATGCGAAAATACTGAATATGTATCAGCAGTTCCTAAAGAATGGATCGATCGAAATTATTAAATCTGCATGTGGCCAAAAAGCAAAGCATTGAACGAAAAGCCATAAATTTTCGAATGAAGCCAGAAAATGACTGGAAAAAATACACACTTGTAAAAGTAGTGGGATATTATGGTAAGACTTTATATTTTTTGTTATTTTTATATTTTATTACAGGACTTGGTGAGTGGGCCTCAAAGATTTCAACCAAATGTTTACAGATATACAGGGTGGAAAATGATTTTGGTGAGGGCAGCTACCAGATCCGGTGTAGCTACGCGAAAATGGTCTTAGGAGACCTTTCCTCAATTTTAAATTGATGAAGAATGGCGTTTACAGATTAAAAAAAACATCCTGTTTCTGTTCAGGGTCAATTGGCATAAAAAAAGTTTGTCAAAATTGACCATTTTCTCGCACCCTGTATACTTTTACCAAAATCTGAAAACGCCAATCTTCTTTAATTGGAAATCGCGGGAAAGTCTCCTAAGACCATTTTCGCGTAGCTACACCGGATCTGGTAGCTGCCCTCACTGACCCATAATCTTTTTCCACCCTGTATTGTGCCTTATGTGTACCTTTTATAGAAATCTGTGTTGCCTACAAAGCTACAGGTCCCGGGTTCAAGTCCTGGTAAGGGACATTTATGTGATAAACATAAGTTGGTTCCCGAGTCATGGCCATTTCTTATTTATATGTATCTGTATAACGAAGCCTAGTACCCATAATACAAGCCTTAAGCTTACTGTGGCACTAGGTCAATATGTATAAAATTGTCCTAAAATATTGATTTATTGTATTTATTTAATGTATAGGTATAGGGTAGGTTTGTTAGTTACCTGTGACCCTCGGAGTATAAGTATGTTAGGTAAGTACCTTATGAGTCTTATGACCAATGATCGGATTAGGTGTGCAAAACTTGAACAAAACTTGCCAAGTGGGTTGTATTGGGTGCAAAACTTTAAGACACATAAATTAAAAATATGTATATTATTGGCAGATCAGTGTTAAATTTAATTATATTTTGGAATCTCAAAATTACTGTAAGGATATTAATATTGTCATGACTGTAAACGCTTTATAATGCAAGTCCACTTGCCAAGTTTTGTTAAAATTTTGCACATCCTAATCCGATCATTGCTTATGAGTCTTATGACCCTCCGACCACTTTACCAGAGGTGGGTCTTATTTATTTATAGACTTGGTACAGACAAAGTAAATTTTTCTGTTATGATGATAGTTATGTAGGTGGGGATCTGTCTGTGTCTTAGGCCGTGGGTTTTCTGGCCGACGACCGGCGACTGACGCGTGTCCGCCGCCGACGACGTTCGAATGTTTTGTTCGCGAATGTTTGAGGTTGGTTTCTCTGAAACGTCGCCGGCAGCGGGTAACCGACGACGTGTCAGAGAAACCATCCTCAAACATTCGCGAACAAAACATTCGAACGTCGTCGGCGGCGGACACGCGTCAGTCGCCGGTCGCCGGCCAGAAAACCCACGGCCTTAGTTTTATGTAATTGAGACTTATATTATTTTGACCCCCAGTACAATTATTTGATGATTGATATTATTTCCGAGTAATTAATTACGTATGTACGTAGTACGTACTTGACTTTATATTTACTAAATTATGTGACATATCTACTTTTTTAGAAACAAATCTGACAGATAGTATATTATACTATTTTAAGAACAAATCTTATTTATTGATAAAATCAGACCCTAAAGTTTTTAACTGTTGTTCTCAGCTTCCCTGAAAGAAGCTACTGCAGTAGAAAAATCCAAGCTGTGCAGTTCTTCGGAATTCGAAGAGCCAACTTTAAAGAGAAAGATAACAATGAACAGACGATACGGGGACGATTCTACATCTCCGCCACCAACTCCTCATCCAATTCATAAGGGTATGCATTTATGCAATCTAACTTATACTATAGGTCATAACTGTACGCACGACATAAAGGTGCACTTTTTGAGCATGAGAAGTGAAAAATATATTTAATTGAAATATCCATCAGACACATCCCACAAGAATACTAGACTAAGCTTCACTTTTCATTACTCTGTATCTTTATTGAGTGTTTATTTCTTGTTGCAGGCGATTTAATGTCCGAATTAAAAGAAATAAAGGCTTTAGTAACATATACAATGCATCGAGTTCGCAAGATTGAACAGTTATTGCAAATGGGGCATCAGTCAGAGATGAAGAAAAATTTGCCAAATTTGCCTCTGATAGAGTTAATTAATACAACTCCAAGACATTTGAAGCAAGTTTGACTGATGAAAATATTAAGAATCAATTGGCATGGCATCTTCAGCTTTATAAGTAATTTTTGTTATACCTTATGCATACAAAAGCAGATATTTTTAAAATTTCAATAATATACGTCATCGTAAGTGACAATTTACAGGATGGGTTCCATGGCTTAGTTTTTACGAAATTAAATTATAATTTAGAGTGCCACGATGTTGAATATTAATTACCCTAAAATGTCAGCCCATATACATTTATTCATACATTTCATCATAAGTATAATTTTAGCTATCAACCTACCAACCAACCATTTTTTTTGTTTTAATCATTCAAGAGATTTAATGAAATGGGTACAATAGAAACAAAAAGGCGATATCAATGGAGATTTTGTATCAAAGAACTCATGTTCATCATATTGATTTTGTTGCAGTTTGACTTTCTTCGATTCACTGGTGGAAATAAAGAAAGAGATTGTGTGAAACGTTACTTAGAAAAGATTTTTCAAATTATCTCGCACAATTTTGTTCCTGGACTGGCAAGAAAAATAACTTCAAATTGTCCACTCTGTTTATGACTATGACTAAAACGTAAGTTTTTTATATATTTTTTTATACAGTTTGACAGTAAAAAATACGAATATATCACTTGTTTGTAATAAAAGCTCATTTTTTCTGTTTATGTATTAGATTTTGAGGAAAACGAATAAAATTTACTATGGAGTCTACACAAACATGTTACGTTACTTATTATTGGAAAATATATTTATGTAAACATTTTTTTACTCTATAAACTAACCTTTTGTATCATTTGTTTCAGTTGCAGTAAAGGAGAGCTTCCCGAATATGACAGACGAAAGTTTTGAAAGGCACACAATGTGCTGGATTCAGCATGCTACAACTAGACTTAAACGACAGAATATAGAGTAGTCATATATACGCCGGTGTTGTAAACTTTTAACCGCTGTTGTCGGATATATATAAAATACAACATCGCAATGTAAATTACACCTTAACTTAATGTCCAAGTTCAAATTTAGGATTACTGTTTTGACATACAGCGGTTAAAGGGATAAGACATTATTTCAACCGGACGTGATTGTATTTATCGTGATTGTATTTACCGATTTACGGTTGGTTTCTTCTTCAAATTATGCTTTATCAAAATTTACAACCAAACACGAAAGTACTGATTACATTACTAATTCTTTAGCTGATTGGCCAAGGTTTATCACTATTTTTTTATGCCGTGGTCAGCTACTGTATGGGGTGTAGTTTTAAAAGCAACTGTATTGTGATAGTAGTATGGTTCAAATCTGTGTACCAGCTCATTCAACATTCAACATGAATTGTTTTGGTAATGTAGGACTATATACCACACCTATTTAGGCGGAAATACACAGCGTTCATATGAACCTTAGTACTAATACAATACTGTTGCTTTTATAACTTCATTGTTGTAAGGAAGGGTGAGAACCCTTACAGTACATATACATACCTTTGCCTTTAAAACAAACTTACACTCGGAGCCCAAAAGTTCATTTCCATAAGCTCGTACTGTGCTGTGTATGTACTGTACTCGTATATGTGCAATAGGA
>JALPQI010031669.1:0-32336 GCA_025490895.1 Thaumatotibia leucotreta | reverse complement strand
TTTTCGAATGAAGCCAGAAAATGACTGGAAAAAATACACACTTGTAAAAGTAGTGGGATATTATGGTAAGACTTTATATTTTTTGTTATTTTTATATTTTATTACAGGACTTGGTGAGTGGGCCTCAAAGATTTCAACCAAATGTTTACAGATATACAGGGTGGAAAATGATTTTGGTGAGGGCAGCTACCAGATCCGGTGTAGCTACGCGAAAATGGTCTTAGGAGACCTTTCCTCAATTTTAAATTGATGAAGAATGGCGTTTACAGATTAAAAAAAAACATCCTGTTTCTGTTCAGGGTCAATTGGCATAAAAAAAGTTTGTCAAAATTGACCATTTTCTCGCACCCTGTATACTTTTACCAAAATCTGAAAACGCCAATCTTCTTTAATTGGAAATCGCGGGAAAGTCTCCTAAGACCATTTTCGCGTAGCTACACCGGATCTGGTAGCTGCCCTCACTGACCCATAATCTTTTTCCACCCTGTATTGTGCCTTATGTGTACCTTTTATAGAAATCTGTGTTGCCTACAAAGCTACAGGTCCCGGGTTCAAGTCCTGGTAAGGGACATTTATGTGATAAACATAAGTTGGTTCCCGAGTCATGGCCATTTCTTATTTATATGTATCTGTATAACGAAGCCTAGTACCCATAATACAAGCCTTAAGCTTACTGTGGCACTAGGTCAATATGTATAAAATTGTCCTAAAATATTGATTTATTGTATTTATTTAATGTATAGGTATAGGGTAGGTTTGTTAGTTACCTGTGACCCTCGGAGTATAAGTATGTTAGGTAAGTACCTTATGAGTCTTATGACCAATGATCGGATTAGGTGTGCAAAACTTGAACAAAACTTGCCAAGTGGGTTGTATTGGGTGCAAAACTTTAAGACACATAAATTAAAAATATGTATATTATTGGCAGATCAGTGTTAAATTTAATTATATTTTGGAATCTCAAAATTACTGTAAGGATATTAATATTGTCATGACTGTAAACGCTTTATAATGCAAGTCCACTTGCCAAGTTTTGTTAAAATTTTGCACATCCTAATCCGATCATTGCTTATGAGTCTTATGACCCTCCGACCACTTTACCAGAGGTGGGTCTTATTTATTTATAGACTTGGTACAGACAAAGTAAATTTTTTCTGTTATGATGATAGTTATGTAGGTGGGGATCTGTCTGTGTCTTAGGCCGTGGGTTTTCTGGCCGACGACCGGCGACTGACGCGTGTCCGCCGCCGACGACGTTCGAATGTTTTGTTCGCGAATGTTTGAGGTTGGTTTCTCTGAAACGTCGCCGGCAGCGGGTAACCGACGACGTGTCAGAGAAACCATCCTCAAACATTCGCGAACAAAACATTCGAACGTCGTCGGCGGCGGACACGCGTCAGTCGCCGGTCGCCGGCCAGAAAACCCACGGCCTTAGTTTTATGTAATTGAGACTTATATTATTTTGACCCCCAGTACAATTATTTGATGATTGATATTATTTCCGAGTAATTAATTACGTATGTACGTAGTACGTACTTGACTTTATATTTACTAAATTATGTGACATATCTACTTTTTTAGAAACAAATCTGACAGATAGTATATTATACTATTTTAAGAACAAATCTTATTTATTGATAAAATCAGACCCTAAAGTTTTTAACTGTTGTTCTCAGCTTCCCTGAAAGAAGCTACTGCAGTAGAAAAATCCAAGCTGTGCAGTTCTTCGGAATTCGAAGAGCCAACTTTAAAGAGAAAGATAACAATGAACAGACGATACGGGGACGATTCTACATCTCCGCCACCAACTCCTCATCCAATTCATAAGGGTATGCATTTATGCAATCTAACTTATACTATAGGTCATAACTGTACGCACGACATAAAGGTGCACTTTTTGAGCATGAGAAGTGAAAAATATATTTAATTGAAATATCCATCAGACACATCCCACAAGAATACTAGACTAAGCTTCACTTTTCATTACTCTGTATCTTTATTGAGTGTTTATTTCTTGTTGCAGGCGATTTAATGTCCGAATTAAAAGAAATAAAGGCTTTAGTAACATATACAATGCATCGAGTTCGCAAGATTGAACAGTTATTGCAAATGGGGCATCAGTCAGAGATGAAGAAAAATTTGCCAAATTTGCCTCTGATAGAGTTAATTAATACAACTCCAAGACATTTGAAGCAAGTTTGACTGATGAAAATATTAAGAATCAATTGGCATGGCATCTTCAGCTTTATAAGTAATTTTTGTTATACCTTATGCATACAAAAGCAGATATTTTTAAAATTTCAATAATATACGTCATCGTAAGTGACAATTTACAGGATGGGTTCCATGGCTTAGTTTTTACGAAATTAAATTATAATTTAGAGTGCCACGATGTTGAATATTAATTACCCTAAAATGTCAGCCCATATACATTTATTCATACATTTCATCATAAGTATAATTTTAGCTATCAACCTACCAACCAACCATTTTTTTTGTTTTAATCATTCAAGAGATTTAATGAAATGGGTACAATAGAAACAAAAAGGCGATATCAATGGAGATTTTGTATCAAAGAACTCATGTTCATCATATTGATTTTGTTGCAGTTTGACTTTCTTCGATTCACTGGTGGAAATAAAGAAAGAGATTGTGTGAAACGTTACTTAGAAAAGATTTTTCAAATTATCTCGCACAATTTTGTTCCTGGACTGGCAAGAAAAATAACTTCAAATTGTCCACTCTGTTTATGACTATGACTAAAACGTAAGTTTTTTATATATTTTTTTATACAGTTTGACAGTAAAAAATACGAATATATCACTTGTTTGTAATAAAAGCTCATTTTTTCTGTTTATGTATTAGATTTTGAGGAAAACGAATAAAATTTACTATGGAGTCTACACAAACATGTTACGTTACTTATTATTGGAAAATATATTTATGTAAACATTTTTTTACTCTATAAACTAACCTTTTGTATCATTTGTTTCAGTTGCAGTAAAGGAGAGCTTCCCGAATATGACAGACGAAAGTTTTGAAAGGCACACAATGTGCTGGATTCAGCATGCTACAACTAGACTTAAACGACAGAATATAGAGTAGTCATATATACGCCGGTGTTGTAAACTTTTAACCGCTGTTGTCGGATATATATAAAATACAACATCGCAATGTAAATTACACCTTAACTTAATGTCCAAGTTCAAATTTAGGATTACTGTTTTGACATACAGCGGTTAAAGGGATAAGACATTATTTCAACCGGACGTGATTGTATTTATCGTGATTGTATTTACCGATTTACGGTTGGTTTCTTCTTCAAATTATGCTTTATCAAAATTTACAACCAAACACGAAAGTACTGATTACATTACTAATTCTTTAGCTGATTGGCCAAGGTTTATCACTATTTTTTTATGCCGTGGTCAGCTACTGTATGGGGTGTAGTTTTAAAAGCAACTGTATTGTGATAGTAGTATGGTTCAAATCTGTGTACCAGCTCATTCAACATTCAACATGAATTGTTTTGGTAATGTAGGACTATATACCACACCTATTTAGGCGGAAATACACAGCGTTCATATGAACCTTAGTACTAATACAATACTGTTGCTTTTATAACTTCATTGTTGTAAGGAAGGGTGAGAACCCTTACAGTACATATACATACCTTTGCCTTTAAAACAAACTTACACTCGGAGCCCAAAAGTTCATTTCCATAAGCTCGTACTGTGCTGTGTATGTACTGTACTCGTATATGTGCAATAGGATAAGAAATCGACCGTACCTAATTTTCCGGTCAGGCCGGTCTCTGAATAAGGTGTGGTACTATACAGCACGTCCACGTATGAGTTTATTGTTTCTTTTGCGGTACATATTCATGAAAAGAAATGTACTTTTATGTACTTATGTTTTTTAAAAATGTACCTGCACGGTTTTGGCATAGCGAGATACAGGTCGTGGTTGTGCTGAGTAGGTACTCCCTGGCACGACCACACCATATTTATGGGTAAATTAATGGTCAAATGAATACAAAATGTGAGAGTGGTTTTGGGCATTTTGATGTGCTTTTAGATAGTACAATTTGAGTACATTTGTTTTGTATTCATTTGACCATTGATTTACCCATAAATATGGTGTGGTCGTGCCAGGGAGTAGCGATGTAACGAATATCGGTTTTGGAATATTCGCGAATGCGAATATTTGCGATTCATATTCGCGAATGCGAATATTGGGTATTATACATACATATACACCAAAGGCATTAACTGAAATATAACATTTTATTCATCGTTCAGTTTAAATGTATAATTTTTAGAGTCACATGTTTTTGTTTACCTAGACATGTAGGTATTAAGGTCAACTTAGAATGTAGTACTTCCTGCATTAAGTGAATGAAATAATTAGATAAACATATTCGCAATATTCGCGTCAATTTTTTGCGAATGCGAATACGAATGCGAATATTTTAAAACATGCGAATATTCGCGAATGCGAGTATTCGTTACCTACATCGCTACCAGGGAGTACCTACTCAGCATTACCACGACCTGTATCTCGCTATGCCAAAACCGTGCAGGTACATTTTTTTAAACATAAGTACATAGAAGTACATTTCTTTTCATGAATATGTACCACAAAAGAAACAATAAACTTATACGTGGACGTGCTGTATAGTACCACACGTGAATAAGGTTTAAGGAAGCAATTCCTTTACCTTGAGGTTTCGGACGTGTCTAACGTCCATGGCCCAGAAGTGATCGTATTAAATGATTAGTTAACCGTATTAAACTGTTAAACACAAGTAGAAGATTAGGTGATCGTCATTCGTCAGGATGGCGGATGTACATCAACAAATGGAGCTGCGGTATACTTTAGGACTTAGTGCTAGCAATGTGCCAAATGTGCGTGAAATCAGCTCCATTTGTTGATGTGCACCCGCCATCCTGACGATCACGAAGACTAGCAAGATAAAGAGATTTATAGCAGCATTGGTAGAGATAAACCACCTGCGCTTAGATGACTTTTTAATGTGTTGTTGGCATACGTATTTCTTCTTTTTTTTAGTTTGAATAAACACAATTTTCTAATGAGCATTGTATATATTTTTCTCTCACTTTTTAATATTGTTAGTTGAGGCAATGTAACTATAATAGTGCTTAACACATTCAGCGCCAAGAACGCCACTAGGGAGTTCAATGTTCGTAGTCGCTTTCCGCTACATATCCTCTACACAAACCCACGGGTATCGACTACGCGTGTAGCGGCGTAGCGACTGGCGCTGAATATGTTCAATATGTGTGATCGTTTTTATATAAGTCTGTAAAGGTAATTTGTTGTAAGTTGCTGCACACTGTTAGTATTAGTATAGTAAACAGGCCACGGAGACATGTCTTGTATACCAAATCTTGATATATCTGTATATAGCGGTGCAGGCAAAGCTTCACGCGTCTCAAATATTTATTCATTTCTTTACGCATAACAAGAAAGCACTTGGAAGTTGTAACGTTACATAAAAATATTAATTGTTAAGAATATGTTACGATTGACGTTTATTTGATTTCGTTTTTAACAAATATTTATAGTATTTAACTAACTTTCAAGATCAATATGTGGATAGTATTTTAATGTTGTTAATTTAAAGTAGGTAGCCATTGATTAGGTACTTTAATTTTTAAATAGCTATAAATCTACATTGATAATAGTTTATTATCCTACACAATCAATATTTTTATGTAAAGTTACGATACAAAGTCCTACGACCCTAACAAAGTTGTCAGTGACGTTGACATTGTCAGTGTCGTTTATTTTGCATGAAGTCCAATTGCTCCTAGTTGACGCGTAAGAAATAGATGTTTGAGACCTATGGAGCTTTGCCTACACCGCTATATACAGACCGCTATATATATATACAGGGTGTCCCATAAATAATGGACCACCCTCACACCCGAGGTAGGTCGACCCAAGAGGTACCTACCCAACATAAAACATGACCTTAGTAAAAGTTGGACGGTTTTCGAGATATTGCCAATTTTACGTTTTTTTTTTAAACTTGTCCTCTTTTTTACACGTTAAGTACTATAATTTGCTTGAATAGCCAATTTTACGTTTTTTTTCAAACTTGCCCTCTTTTTTACACGTTAAGTACTATAATTTGCTTGAATAGCTTTTGTGCTATTAATTTTTCTTCATAACTTTATCAGAAATAGTTAAATTTTATAAAACAAGTGATATTTTATTAAAAACTTATGTTAAATGCGAAAGAAACTCTATTAATTTGCAAAAAAAAATGAGCAATAACAATTATTTGGCTAGTATTTTTTTTCATGGCATACGACTAAAAGCCAAATAATTGTTATTGCTTATTATTTATTTTAAATTAATCCGAGTTTCTTTCGCATTTGACATAAGTTTTTTATTAAAATATTACTTGTTTTATAAAATTTAACTATTCCTGATAGAGTAACGATGAAAAATTAATAGCACAAAAGGTATTTAAGCAAATTATAGCACTTAACGTGTAAAAAAGAGGGCAAGTTAGAAAAAAAAAACGTAAAATTGGCAAAATCTCGAAAACCGTCCAACTTTTACTGAGGTCATGTTATGTTGGTTAGGTACCTCTTGGGTCGACCTACCTCGGGTGTCAGGGTGATCCATTATTTATGGGACACCCTGTACATATTTCGGATGGCGGTTTCAAGCAACTTACAATAAATTACATTTACAAACGTATACACAAGTTCGCACGCAAGGTTGCCTCAACCATTAATATTAATCAACCCCACGAGCTTACATTTGTAGTTACAATAAGTTGCAAGTGGACAAGTACCACGTAATGTCTCTACAAAGTACCGATAGTAACTTGACTGGACCTTACAAAATGTAGATTCTAGCAATGCTTCGTATGAAACTTGCACGAAACTTTCGCACGTAATGTCTCTACAAAGTACCGATAGTAACTTGACAGAACCTTACAAAATGTCGATTCTAGCAATGCTTCGTATGAAACTTGCACGAAACTTTCGCACGTAATGTCTCTACAAAGTACCGATAGTAACTTGACAGAACCTTACAAAATGTCGAATCTAGCAATGCTTCGTATGAAACTTGCACGAAACTTTCCCACGTAATGTCTCTACAAAGTACCGATAGTAACTTGACAGAACCATACAAAATGTCGATTCTAGCAATGCTTCGTATGAAACTTGCACAAAACTTTCCCACGTAAAGTCTCTACAAAGTACCGATAGTAACTTGACAGAACCTTACAAAATGTCGGTTCTAGCAATGCTCCGTATGAAACTTGCACAAAACTTTCCCACGTTATGTCTCTACAAAGTACCGATAGTAACTTGACAGAACTTTACAAAATATCGATTCTAGCAATGTTTCCTATGAAACTTGCACAAAACATTCCCACGTAATATATCTACAAAGTACCGATAGTAACTTTACAGAAATTACAATAACACACTTCTGATAATGTTGTAATTGGAACTTGTGAGAAACTTGTATATGAAAGTTTTAATAACTTACATATGAGCTCTAAGGGTAAGTTGCAAATGACATGAAACGTTTGGCCGTTTCAGCATTGCCATGAGCTTGCTCAGAGCTTGCCATGACATTGCAACCTTGCATTTGAAAGTTACAGCCTCCCAAATATTCATTTCGGGAATGTTACAGAAACTTTCGCTTGCTCAGTGGGTAGGACCTGAATTATTATAATATAGGTAAGAAAAAACCAAAAGTGTACTCACAATCGTACAATAAAGGTGCCTTATTATTCTTATAAGAAAAAACATATTTTTGTTAGTATATTTCTAGAATTTGACCTCAAAGTTGTTTTAGTAAAGTGTTTTAGTAAAATAAATACGATTATTGCCAAAATTATGGTTATATTTATCTTCAAACTTTAATTTCTATTTATGTGTCAACTTACCCAGGTACCTGTTTCAACTTATCTCGGCATTAGGAGGGTTGAAACAACCCGACTTGTTTTAGAATAACGATGTTTTTGCCACCTTCTAATGACTTATTACTTTTCGAATTGACATTTATAATTAGATTATGAAATTTCCTTTCTAAAAATCATGGTTACGTCCTTATAGCTTGTATAACAAAGAAGTTATGCGTGGATATGTAAAATTTGTGTCAACTCTCCTAGGTCTCCCCTACACACACTCACACAGTTAGCGTCAGTTCTAAAATTTAAAACTATGTAAATAATAAAAGGAAATAACCGTTTTGTCGTTCCATAATTTGCATAATAAAAAAAAAATTATATACATAAAAATAATAATAATGTGCAGTTACTTTTGACGCTGCGTGTACGTGGCTTGTAACAAATATGCCTGAACTACTTGGGTACCTATCAAAATTAAATAAAAAACATAAAATACCGTCACAGTATATCAGTTAAGACTTACCTACTCGTTTATGTACGTAACTTTTATATGCATCCGCAGTTAGACGCATTCGTTTGAAGTCAACCTTCTGTTGAATATACTTATACTGTGGCTAGCAATCGTGACTACCGTAAATATATCCGCTCAATAGGACAGATTCGATCTATCGAATTGATATCTTGAGAGACAATAAAACTTAAAGTGTGAAATCTGACACGTTATGCCTTGAATATTTTGTATTTCATTAGTGAAGTTAGAGTTCCATTATTCAATATTAATATGTTCATTTATATTAAAATACTTTTCATAAGCGAAGCTTTTTACTCAATGAAGTGTGCCTAAGTAATATGTATATTATCTCGGAGACATAAGTGAAATGTCTTAAATTACTATAATTAGGGCAGAAAATCATAACTCAAGAGGTCCCGAGTAACTCAGTTCATTTACTGAGTTATTCATTAAGTATTAATTTGTCCAAAGGGCTGCAGTTTCAGGTTGGATGACAATGACCACGCCGCATTCACACAATGATAGATATGATTCAGTTATTTTATTCCACTCTATGCCAACTTTTGTGAATCGCCCTGTACCTACATTTTGAGTTGTTTAACTCTGCAAAAATCGAATAGGAGCGCAAGTAACACTAATAAACTTTTTTGCATTGTTAGACAGTGAGAGTTCCTTACTTAAGTAGGTAAATATACTTTGTTACATTAGAGTACTTATTTAAGGAAAACGTGTCAATTGAGTCATATCGTAGGAATATAAAAACAATAGTCCACCTACGCGATAAATCCATAAATAATAGTCCTCAATCTTAATGATCCTAAATTAAGCTTGATTAATCTTTTGGTAATGGATTCTCAATGAAACTAATCACGTTTATTGCCAATGTGTGCTTATTATAGTTAATCAAATGGTAACCTTGACATAGAGACGTAGGTAAAGGGTTTTATGATTATTTTTTCACGAAGTTCATGATCTTCAACTTACCTCTTGTAAAAATATTGAATATAAGCCATTATCAAAGGCAACTTCACAGATTTCATCTCCAATACATTAATGCCAGCGTAATAGCTTACTTGCCAACTCATGGTATACCTACGAGTACTGGCAAGCGGCGAAATGTACCTAAACTGTGTAGTTCCTGTTCCCGTGGCCACCGTGGCCGGTCCAATGTAACAATGAGGATTCTCGGCAAGCTTTGTCAGTCAACAAAAGTTCTATACACAGAGGAGACGGCCCGCACGTTAGCTCACTAATTTTCCCCAATGCCACACGGACGTGTCCTGCAGCAGGACTCCTGCTGAAGAAACTTTTAACCTTACTGTGACTTGTTTTTCGAGAAGCCATCCACATTGTAACCCCGTTTATTGAAGTTCTGCGAGGATATTGAATAATTATATGTATGTCATTAAATTTTCTTAGTTTTGTTTTTACTGTACTTTGTCATACGACGCATTGGCTTAAGCTGTAATGTTGTATGCTGCCTATTAAACAAATAAACAATTGATATAGTTCTGCAGTTCTATAATACCTGGCGCGACGATGTCGCTAATGCAGACGAAGACACTGTCGCAATTGGAGGGAAATCAGGGGCTAAAGCCCGTTCTAATCTAACGATGAGGTTGGGCATCAAGATTTTTCAGTCAATAATGATAAGGAATGAGCCTGCTATCAGACAGTGCTACTAATGGCAAAGATATGGCGAAGCGGGTATGGTCCCCTTCCTAATCTAACAACGGTGCTGGTCACCAAGATTTTTCAGTCAAAAATGGTAAGGAACTGCGACCATATCGACGCTGGAAAGGAGAAATTGGATAAGCGACACTTTTGAAGATATTGAGTTATATACACCGTTAGAATCGGCAATTTTTTCTGCGTCGAATGAGCTAGGTTTCGTATCCATCTGACAACTTTTGTGTCGCTTATCCCATCGGTGATTTAGAGAACTTTCGATCATTTTTTATTACTAAACGACTTGGTTTTTGACAACTTTTAAGAAAATGGAGATTAGATAAAATATAATTCAACATAATGAATCTTGGATTATTTTACCTATTTGTCATGACAGGTTAAATTTTACTTGGATATTTTTGCTCTGTAACAACTAATCATCACTTGTGGGTTAGCTATTTCTACCTGACTGTATGATATGTTCTCATGTCGTTTGGACAATTTTACCTTTATCTGAATTTAAAATTTAAGACGGTTAGACAATATTACTTGACTATGATATCTGAACTATTGGCGTTTATCCATTTTTACCCTTACATTTATTTATGAACCATTTGTCGCTTAGGTATCCCTTTTTACCTGAATTTACATTAGAATACTACTGTCACTTATCCTAACTTGCATGAATGAAATGTCAGTCAAATAGTTAGCAGCAATTTGCATACATAAATGTTTGCTATTTTATTCTTTGTTACGTTATGTAGAAACATTTGGCAGAGGGGTTGTCCTGTCAATTGTTACTCTGCGTTAGTTAGCCTTGTTGATTTTGCATGTTTTAAAATAAAGAGAAATGATCTCAAATAGAAAAACAAAATATATTTGTTTTTAATACTTAACAACAACTATTACTTACATACTTACCTACTTTTTGTAATAAAGTTATAAAAATACCTAAAACAGTGTCTTTCTTTTTTCACGTGTAAGTAAATTCGTTTACTAGTCACGGAATGTTACTCTTGTAATTGAAATGACTGACTATGAAGTCTAAAATAGTTTCTCATTTTAAGTATGTGGATATTTCTTACTGATATATTTATGCAATTTTTTTCAATTTATATATTTTTACCCGGATATAAAATAAGCCACATCGGCAGTTAGATAATTTTAACATGATGAATTTGTTATGTAAGTCTCGGGTGGATTTTTTTACCTTCCATATTTCTTTTACAACGTGTTGGTTAGATAATTTTACCGGAATCAATTTTTCCGACCATTTTGCTTAAGCGACAGTAAATCCTTAAATAACACTTGAATACGTTAAATAATTAAAACATCACATAGAAAACATATTTATGTCCATAAATAATGCTTCAATTATTTGATTTGGCCTGCTAATTCATTTTAATGATTTTTTTTCGAAAATCTCGGCGGTTTTTTGCCTCTCCTGTAAAGTACGCACTGTGTCGCTTATCCAATTTCTCCTTTCCAGCGTCGATATATTATATAACATGGACATCTAACGCGAGTTCAAAAATGCGCCCAAAAACAATTGTGCAAATGAGCTAAGGCTTTCTCGACACCGCGCATACTCGTATGTCGGCGCAATACCTTTAACAAATACCAATCACAACTATTTTTAAATGGCGGTTTAAATTTTATAGGATAATATAGATTTTTTTTATTTAAGTAGGGATGACACTTGCCAACTAAATTTAAGGACTGGTCTTGAGAGGTCATTTAGTATTGCGAGCAGCTTCTACTTTTTATTTGTTGGTAAGTAAGGAATCAGTAAATGACTCTGATTGTATATCGTACCTGGCGCAACGGTGTCGCTGATGTAGGCGAAGATATTGTCGCAGTTGGAGGCGAGGCGGGCGCTGGAGCGCGTCTCGTCGAGGACCAGGTTGGTCAGCAGCGAGCTCGGCCGCAACAGCTCACGAGGGAAGTACACGCTTCTCACCTGGAACATGCATATAAAATGCTTTAACCTTTTTGACGCCACGTCAAAAACAAGAGCTGTCACTCAGACGCCTTGTTAACCAAGTGTCAAAACTAATTTGGAACGTTACGTTAGTCTTTGGCGTTGAAACTGCGATGTCGATTTATCAGCCCTTGGCGTCCAAAAGGTAAACGAAAAATGTTAATTATATTAAGACAGCGGGTTTTGTTTATTCTGCATATACCGGGTAGGGTTAAGCTAAAATGTGTAGGTAAAGGTCAATTACCTCTCAAAATTATAATCGCTATCGATCCAGAAGCAGACCGTAGAAGAAAAATTGTGTCCCAGATAGTACTTTTTTAAAAGGGTTCATACATTTTAATTTCATACATAAGCCTTGTCGCTAATATGGGCTGCTTGAATTAGCAATCATTGGTTAGTGGTCTTTGGTAAGAAAGACCTCAATTATTTATGTCCCACCTGTTGTAAGTTGTAACACAGACACTAATCGTCTATCGGGCACCGGAGGGCTACTGCGAATCACAAACAACGTGTTGCCTCCTTGTCATACTTACGTATGAAGTTGCTAGTGCAGCAGAAAGACAACATGTCGAATGTAGTTCGCAGTAGGCCTTCAGGGCTCAATCACAAAGGCCCAGCGTGTAATCACAGGTATCGGTCATTGCAATACAAGTACGATCAACGCCACGCCCTGGTCGTAATAAGAAAACGACCTCGGCGACCGTGAGCTGTCGATCGTGGGACGTACGAGTGACCAGCACTTTCAGTCAACACATTTTTACATCCGTATTGTAATTACAGATACTAGTTTTATTTTAGCCAATGAATGGTGAACGGCTTTGTTCTTATATGGTTGGTTAGTGCGGGTTGGTTTCGCATGTCAGCGTCTCAAATATTGAAAGCGTAAAGGCCTCATTATGCTGCTAAGCTAAGCTAAAGTGTTGCCAGTAAGAACTCAACGCGTTTTACTAAATGAACTCGCTTTTTATTATGAAATTGACAACTTTTCAAATACCTAATTTATAGTGTAAAACACGTATACTTCACGACTTAACAAATTATGATAGAATGTCTGACACACCCAGCTCATTACTCTTACACACTCGCAAAAAATAATGATTAAGAATGACCGACGGCGAAGGCGGGCGACACGCGTGGTATTGCGATCACCTTCAAATATGCGAGCAATGCGTGTCCTGCGCTATATCCGATTTGACAAAGATCACCTTCTTAGATTCTTATCTAGATAGAAACGGTCAAGGAAATGGACATGAATTATTTAAACGCGAGTCACAATTTAAATTAAAGCATGTCATGTTCTATTCTGTAATAGGGTTGAGGAAAAAAGCACTATATCATCAGCGAAGCGAAAATTTGTTAACCTCCTTTCACCGATTTTACTCGTAGTCCCTTTTCTTGTATACAGTGTGTGGTCTTTAACACGGGAGAAAAATGAAATGAGTGACTCCTTAGACTATCAGCAATAATCCTGTAAAGGTCCCGGTGTTTCAAAGTGGTTAAGTTCGGAGATATTGTCATTCAAAGCTATGGACTTTTAGTACTGGATCTTGGCATCACGATGTCGTAGCTTGTCAGTCGCAAGACATCTTGATAGTATACCAGGTAGGAAGTCATAATAATAATTTTGTTTGCATTTTTACACTAATTTGATACGGTTTTAAAAAAAAAATTGTACATTTTTCAATGATTCAAAAATGATAAGTTATTGATAACTTTTAATTCAAGTAAATGAACCCATAATAATGAAAAATACATGAACAAAAAATTACAAAAAAAAAAATTTTTTTTAATTACAATATGTGGAAATGATTGTTGATCAGCTTATTAATGCACCGTTTAAATTTTCACCCCGGTTGTAGGCCACACACTGTATAATATCTATAAACAAGCTTAGAATTCACAACAAAATTGATGAATTCAAAACAAAAGACAATTATATCATTATTCAAGAGCAATGTCAGTGCTATTTAAATAATCTGCGATTAACCGATGTAAGGTCTTGGTCTTCAATTGTTCCAGCTAGGAGTCCACGCGATTCAACACTAAACTCGTAAACGATTAGGATTTATTTACATTGAACATTGAATAAATTGCACCAGACATTCAGCGTAATTATGAATTGACGCTAAATTGAGGAAGCATCTCTGTTTTATGTTAAGTAAAATTATCGCAGCTTTATTGTTATAATTATTTAATCGATCAAATCATAGGCCATGGCCTGGATGCAAGTTGGTAACGGAACTGTTGATAGGTATGTATTTAAAGAATCGCGCTCAATGTATGAACCCTCAACGCTTGCATCCGAGCCGCTGCTGACTATTCCGACTATTATACGGAAACTACTTAGATACGTCATAGCAGTACCCACTTCATACAGCCAATAATTACAAAAAAAAGTTTCCTTTGAAGCATCTAACTAAATGGTCTAATTATTGACGCTAAACAGACTATTTGAAATCAGAAGTTTCCTTTTTAAACGGTTTTTATTAACTTCACCGCGTATCAACTGTCGTCGATGCTTCAAATCTTGTGATCGATTTTTCGACCTTTTCTACTGCACCGAAATCAATAAAATTTGGAACTCTTATCAAGTCCCCATGACAATGCAATATTATAATATTTTTATCCTCGTATCCTCAAAGCCTGATGCTGCAGACGTACTGCCTTCCTTAACCGAGAGTGTTAGACACGTGAAAAGGAAAGTATAGCATGTTTGACATAATCAAATACTAACACCCTGATCTTTACTTCCAACTCCTCACTCCTGGTGCTGCAGTACTGCTTACAATAACCGCAAGGTTTAATTTTTATCAATATCTTAATTTTAAAGAAGTTCTTTAGATATGAAGTATATAGGTAGAAAAGAAACATGCAAATTTAATACTAACGTCCAACTCCTCAAATCTGATACTCCAGTGTTACTGCCTGCCACAACCGCTAGGTTTAGCGATATGTAGATTTTGAAGTACTGCTTTAGATATTTGGTAGAAGCATACGGATTCAATTATTATGATCGTCATCATATCAGCTGAAAGACGTTCACTGGTGAATATAGGCCTCCCCCAAAGATTGCCACTAGAACCGGCCCCGTGCCACCCGTATCCAGCGACTTTCACCAGGTCATGAGTCCACCTTGTGGGGGGCCTACCCACGCTGCGCCTTCCGGTACGTGACCGCCACTCGAGAACCTTACCGCCCCAACGGCCATTGTTTCCACGCGCGACGAGCCCCACCCACTTCAGCTTAGCGATTCGAAGAGCTATATCGGTTACGTTGGTTCTGCTGCGGATGGTCACATTTCTAATCCGATCTCGCAGAGAGACTCTTAGCATAGGCCTCTCCATTGCCCTTTGGGTGACTTTGAGCCTTCTTATGTGGCCCATTGTACACGACCACGGTTTAGTACCGTATGTCATTACTGAGGCCCTCCGGCTGATAGGCTCATAGGGTCACGGCTGACAGGGAGACAGCGTGAGTGGTTCGCGTAGGGCGAGCCGTCGGGCCTGCGGCCCTCCAGCTGATAGAGTGACAGCGTGAATGAATCGCGTAGTGCGAGCCGTCGGGCCTGCGGCCCTCTGGCTGATAGACTCACAGCGTGAGTGGTTCGCGTAGGGCGGGCTGTCGGGCCTGCGGCCCTCCAGCTGATAGAGTGACAGCGTGAGTGGATTGCGTAGGGAGAGCCTTCGGGCCTGCGGCCCTCCAGCTGATAGAGTGACAGCGTGAGTGGATCGCGTAGGGCGAGCCGTCGGGCCTGCGGCCCTCCAGCTGATAGAGTGACAGCGTGAGTGGATCGCGTAGCGTAGGGCAAGCCATCGGGCCTTCGGCCCTCCAACTGATAGAGTGGCAGTGTGAGTGGATCGCTTAGGGCGAGCCGTCGGGGTTGCGGCCCACCGGCTGATAGACTGACAGCGAGAGTAGTTCGCGTAAGGTGAGCCGTCGGGCCTGCGGCCCTCCAGCTGATAGAGTGACAGCGTGAGTGGATCGCGTAGGGAGAGCCGTCGGGCCTGCGGCCCTCCAGCTGATAGAGTGACAGCGTGAGTAGATCGCGTAGAGAGAGCCGTCGGGCCTGCGGCCCTCCAGCTGATAGAGTGACAGCGTGAGTGGATCGCGTAGGGAGAGCCGTCGGGCCTGCGGCCCTCCAGCTGATAGAGTGACAGCGTGAGTGGATCGCGTAGGGAGAGCCGTCGGGCCTGCGGCCCTCCAGCTGATAGTGACAGCGTGAGTGGATCGCGTAGGGAGAGCCGTCGGGCCTGCGGCCTTCCATCTGATAGAGTGATTCCGTCAGACCTGCGGTCCTCCGGTTGGTCGACTGAGAGAACGAGTTTATATTTTATAGTCTCAAAATTCGACTTGTATAATTATGTACAATATAAAAAATTTTACTTGATTTTCTCAATAAACCAAATTGATTGATATTCCTTATCGTCAGGTCTCTGTTATCTAAGGTACTTATTGTATAAATTATACGTCCATTTGGGACACTTCGGGCATTCAAGCTTAGGTGCATTAACCACGCCCAGCCTTTAGTTTTCATTTGTCGATCGAGATATTTAATAACATTTTTTTAGTGTCGGATTTCTAAAAATATCTATTCAACAGGGATTCGCCTCCCGTTACACATAAAATAATGTTCATTGCGTTTACATATGTGTCGTGATTCGTGATAAAAGCGCGAGAGTATAAGCGTTACTTAGCATGCATAGTTTGTATTACATATTATAAGGGTCAATCACTTTTTTTTTTGTTATTCTGTCACAGGGGACAACAGTGGGATAGTTTGCTTAAAGAAAGTATACTGTAAGCTCTACTATCATGATCAGTGAGTGACCAACCTTGGAAAGGCTCCATAACTATTGGAAAATACAAAGTTTTGTAAATTTTAATGCTATTAAAGTGTGAATTTAAGGATGACCCAGGAGAACGTAACCATGGCAACGAGTGACATAAAAAAAGCGATTGACCCATAAACAACATCTTTGATCTAGTAAGTAGGTATAGTATCGGAAATTATCTTAACAATTGCACTATAAACTTGAAAATAAAATAAGTAAAAAAAGTTTTAACTTAAACGGTTTTTAATGCTCCAAAAACTAGAAAATAAAAATTTATTGTATCTAACCGTAGATGCTACTTTCTGTAGATTACTCACGTGAAACTATTATCATTGTAGGTAGTCTTCCCAAGTCGGATGCTGAAAGCCACGTTTAGCCTCTATGTCAGTGGATTAAGCGTTACCTAATCGGAAACTTTTACCAAACTAAAATAAAAACGTGGGGCGTTATTTTAAAGAAACGTACCTACAATTTCGAAATACGTAATTGTAGCTTTAATTTTGCAATTAATCATCCATCTGTTCCATCACTTCTACAATAGAGGTAAATAGCTTTTATCAAGGCCAGAACAATACTTATTACACTATTCCTGTCTTGATTTCTATGTGTGTTCTTAAATATATAGTGACTTAATCACAATTGCGTACGCCCCACGTTTTTATTTTAGTTTGGTAAAGGTTTCCGATTAGGTAACGCTTAATCCACTGACATAGAGGCTAAACGTGGCTTTCAGCATCCGACTTGGGAAGACTACCTACAATGATAATAGTTTCACGTGAGTAATCTACAGAAAGTAGCATCTACGGTTAGATACAATAAATTTTTATTTTCTAGTTTTTGGAGCATTAAAAACCGTTTAAGTTAAAACTTTTTTTACTTATTTTATTACGAAACTACGTAGCTCTTATAATTTACGGACATTGTAATAGCAATGAACAAATCAAGAAGAATGCACACATAATAATGCTAAGACTTTTAAATTATACTAATTATTCGCTGAAAGATATACCTACCTACTGCACTAAATTCCAAGTTTAAGTGCACTAATAAAGTCGTTTGAATAGTTTAAATTAATATTAATGAATAAGGCCATATTTTCCTCTGACATCTCAAGGCAAATGTAGTGCAGATTAGTAAACTGAATTATTGTATAGATGGCCAAAGATATTTTAACGGAACATGATATTATTATTGCTGTGTCGATAGTAGGAGTTCAGTCACGATGTTTCCTTTTCCTGTTCAGGTATAAGTCCACTCTTACCAGAAGTCGTTAAACAATGAATGATTAATCGATGATAGTAACAGGATTCTTGTGTCGCAAGTGGTGCCTTTCACCTAAGCTTTAGAGTAAATTCACAGCCGTCCCTTCTAACTAGTCTAATCCGGATTTCCTTCAACATGTAAACAATGCAGTCAGTATTCCTGATTTGAGCCAATATTGCAAGCAGACATAGGTTGTAGTTATAGTAATCTGTTGTTAGTAATGTTTTGTATAAACTGACATAACATGTTTTTATAGCTTATTTCATGTACACCGCTGGGCACTTCGATCTCTTCCGCTAATCATCCCTATCAAGTACCAGATTTCTCCACTCCCTAAAGCTGGGTTTACACGGGCTTAGTAGCTAATGCTTAGTACTTGTCACTTACACTTGTGAACTGTGTGTAAACATGTTGTATAAGTGCTTAGTATTAGTACAACTGCAAGTGCAAGTGATTAGAAGCCGATCCTATTTACTAAGCGACAAGCACCTACCCCCAACTAAAAATCTACTAATACTTGTCACTTGTCGAGTAGTGTAAACATTTAATGACAAGTGCATTCTGATTAGTGATTAGGTACTTAAAGCAATCGAAGTGTTCTGTTTACTTTGTTTTCCGAGTCAAATTCACAGGAAGATATGATTATGGCGTCGGAAAGATGGAATTCAGAAACTACAATTAAGTTTATTCAGGTGTTCAAATCATTTGAGTGTTTATGGAACCAGAAATCAGCGGTATATAAACAAAAACAAGCCAGAGTATCGGCATATCAAAAAGTGGCCGAGGAAATTTCCAGTAGCCAAAAAGGACAAAGTGACTTGTAATTTTAACTTGGCTGTTATAGCTTGTCTCATGTTTGTGTCTTGTCGTTGAATTGCTGGTGTAACTATTTGTAACAAAAAATTAAATTAGTCCGTCGACATCCTCATAAATAGTTTATACTCTCTTTGATCTTCGGTTTCTAGCTCTCTTAACAGATTTGCAGAATTTCCTTCTCTTCTCAGCAACCACTGTCTTGTCCATAAACGCTTATTTTTGAACACTTCTCCTTGCAGATCTTGTATTATAGACATTAAAATAATATTAGAGTAATGCCTAAAAACATTTTTTAACACTAGTCGGCGGCGATAATCCATGGCGAGATCTTATAAACTAATACCATTTACTAATACGTAATATGTGTAGACGGTTCCTTGCCACTTGTCACTGTACATATAAGTCCCTAACCACCTACACTAATGACAAGTACTAAGCCCGTGTAAACCCAGCATATCGTACACGTCCATATGGTCCCGCCAACTCCTCTTTAGCCTGCTATTGGCCTCCGGTGGTCATCCTGGGGCCTTGGCATAACATAAGTAACCTTAAAAAATCGGTCACTGTGTTTTGGTGGTCGTTCTGTTTATAACGCATTAACTACAAAAATGGATGGAATGGTCATCGTATACTTGGACTAATCGAATAGATGATACCTATGTGAAATTGTGATAGCTAAAGTTTCAATCATGTGGACAATGCAAGCACATTTTTTTGTGGAAAAACCATTTAATCAATTGATTTTCCTTGAAAAACCGTTAACTAGGGCCGTTATTCATTTCAATAAAAACCGTAACTGTTTGAGATTACATCAAAATACATATAACTTAATTACCTCATTTGTCGTTGAAAACCCTTTAGTAGAGGAATATGTATGTTAATAAAATAGGTGAACAAGTACCTTAGTCACCCTTAGTGTATTCTTTACTCGCACTGCCAGCACAATACAAGCTATAAGTATTTACTGTAGGCGTAGAAATTGCTCCAAATTATCTGTCAGGAGAGCATACCTCACTGTTTCTAACATTTACTTCAGATTTCTGGTTTTAAAAATCAACTATACATATTAATATTGATTACCAAAGATCGAACAAAACAATTATTGACATCGTTTGCCTGTACAGTGTTCTTCCTAGCATATCATAACGCTCCTTTCCAGATAATATTAATGATAAAGCGTTTATGCAATTATTTGAATCACGGCCAAAATTATTCTTGGCACAAGACGGAATTGCTTGGTCACGAACCAACTATTCCGCCTTTTTGCCAACTTAAGTGATATGGCCCAGCCTTGTTAGCTGAAATTTAAACAATTAAATGGAACCAAACTTATAATTTATTTACAAGATTACAATTGCCTATGTCGGTGTCAGTCAGAGTGAATAAGTAGTACCTACAACCTACTAAAAGACAAAAAGGTTACTTAAGTCTAACACTACATTTTTGTTACAAGCTTTTCCCTGACTGTTATTTCTTCAGACATTTCGTCTAAAACTCATTAAGACAACTAACCCCAACTTTATAGGGTTCGTATAAAATTTTAGATTATCTTCTTCTTTGGTATATGACATCCAATATTTATAATTTATATAGTATTAAGTAGTGTGACTACTGAGGAAACATAAAAAGCACAAATCAAATTATTTAGTTAATAAATAATTTGATTTGTGTTTTCACAAAACGTTCAATAAAATTTTAGCTCAATCGGTAACAGGGGAAGTAGATTGAATTCAACTCGCAAAAATTAAGTAACTATAGGCAAACATCAAGACAGATGAAACTTAATGAAAGCTTTAAAAATAGTTCGTCTAAAAAAATTTAGGAAGATGAGACTATCTTTCGCGTTCTATATAAAACAAAAAAATGGTTTGTATTTAAATCAAAACAACCAAAGAAAATGTAGCCTCCTAAATTAGTTACGTTTCAACGATTTAAAATATTGTATTCTGAAGAATAAGTTCGAAGCACTCGTTGGTGTCTTTTCCTTCGTAATTTTTATGTTGTAGTTGTAATAATTATATAGGAGTTATAATAATTATAATAAATATCATAGCTGAACACGCAGTGTAAATATTTACCTACTCGTACACAAAATTAATGCAATTACAGTAGATACTTCCATGTAATCATAGTTCAAACTGTTCAAATATTAAAGTTGGCAATTAGAAAAATTCATTTCAATTAGAAAAAGTATAATAATCTTAACATAAGTATTGTAATCGTAAAGTTTAAATAATGATTCCATGACCTAAGTGATAATAGCCAAAAACAATACATCTATGTTTGCCTATACCTACAACAGATACATTAAGCAACCCTAAAACGTAATGACCATTAAATTAGAGCTATGAATGCTATTGTGCGTTGTGCGTAACAGTGCGAAAGAAATAAACGAGTGCGCCAACCTTGACAGTACTAAATCGCATTTGATCTTGAACGAGATAGCCAGAGGTGCAACATGAGCTAGCCTGCGTCGCGTCGTGATACTGTCGATGTCGTGTCGTGACTGTGACTGAAAATAGTTACAGCACCTTTCACACACTAACGGCCTAATTCGTGTAACTAAGAATGCCTTTGATAAATATTGTCTTGTCTTGTTTCTTAATAACACAAAATGTCAGTAATTAATACAAACAATATTAATGGTATTTTAAATTTATGAGAGGTTATAACGTATCAGTAAATATAAAGATCTATTGTTTGTATAAATTTTTTCATTATTTAAAATATTTTTTTGGATTTTATTTTCACAGGTAGTTTAGTCTCAAAATTATAGACATACTTATGGTTTATAGAATATTTAAGGAGTGTAAATATTTTAAAAGGACTTTCCACTTTGTCAATAGAGAGTAGGTATATTTTTTATGAACACGGAATAAATATGTGTCAGTGCACATATAAAGGTACCTTGTCACGACTCTTAAAATAGACCTTATGTGCTATTAAATAAAATACATTTTAAACACGTGACAAGGTACCTTTCCGTCTGCACTGACACATATGATATATGATAAATATCCCTTGTTGACAGAGTGAAAATAAGCCCCTTTGAAAAGATACTCCTCATTTGTACATTGTGATTACAGAACTTATATTGTTAATCTGCATAAGAAATTGTAACTTTGGATTTGAATTCAACTATGGTACTTATAATTTATAAATAAATATGGGTACTTATGAGGTGCACAAAATCCGGCGTGCAGTATCGTCCATAAATATGCGTACACTTCAGAACTTATTACTAGGGGAACAAGGTTGAATACAGGTATCAACATATTTATGTAGCGACCGTACAACAAACACCGTGTTTACACTCAAGTAAACCGTAATATCGCTTTCCACAAACGCCCTTCAAAACTGGTTCATTGTTGTTGCGCAACTCACCAAGCGGTCGGTGGCCATGTCGAAGATGAGTATCTTCGGTGGGCAGACTCGGCGGAAGTCGTCCAGGCTGGTGACGACGCCGGCGTCGAGGACCCAGAGGCGGTTGCAGCGGTCTGCGCGGACGCGGTACACGGACAAACGCCCTTCAAAACTGGTTCATTGTTGTTGCGCAACTCACCAAGCGGTCGGTGGCCATGTCGAAGATGAGTATCTTGGGGGGGCAGACTCGGCGGAAGTCGTCCAGGCTGGTGACGACGCCGGCGTCGAGGACCCAGAGGCGGTTGCAGCGGTCTGCGCGGACGTGGTACACGGACAAACGCCCTTCAAAACTGGTTCATTGTTGTTGCGCAACTCACCAAGCGGTCGGTGGCCATGTCGAAGATGAGTATCTTGGGGGGGCAGACTCGGCGGAAGTCGTCCAGGCTGGTGACGACGCCGGCGTCGAGGACCCAGAGGCGGTTGCAGCGGTCTGCGCGGACGTGGTACACGGACAAACGCCCTTCAAAACTGGTTCATTGTTGTTGCGCAACTCACCAAGCGGTCGGTGGCCATGTCGAAGATGAGTATCTTCGGGGGGCAGACTCGGCGGAAGTCGTCTAGGCTGGTGACGACGCCGGCGTCGAGGACCCAGAGGCGGTTGCAGCGGTCTGCGCGGACACGGTACACGGACAAACGCCCTTCAAAACTGGTTCATTGTTATTGCGCAACTCACCAAGCGGTCGGTGGCCATGTCGAAGATGAGTATCTTGGGGGGGCAGACTCGGCGGAAGTCGTCCAGGCTGGTGACGACGCCGGCGTCGAGGACCCAGAGGCGGTTGCAGCGGTCTGCGCGAACGCGGTACACGGACAAACGCCCTTCAAAACTGGTTCATTATTGTTGCGCAACTCACCAAGCGGTCGGTGGCCATGTCGAAGATGAGTATCTTGGGGGGGCAGACTCGGCGGAAGTCGTCCAGGCTGGTGACGACGCCGGCGTCGAGGACCCAGAGGCGGTTGCAGCGGTCTGCGCGGACGCGGTACACGGACACCAGTCCTGTGCAGTTGATGTCGCCGCGGCCGGCCGTGTGCCATGACCAGTCTGGGTACGCCTGTGGGTACAAAATAACGGGTAATAAACTTGGAAAGAATGCATATCTTAAGGTGCATTCAAACCAAACGAGTATTCGCTATTCTAAACCCCCTACTCTACGAAAT
This sequence comes from Thaumatotibia leucotreta, assembly GCA_025490895.1. Lineage (NCBI taxonomy): Eukaryota > Metazoa > Arthropoda > Insecta > Lepidoptera > Tortricidae > Thaumatotibia > Thaumatotibia leucotreta. The sequence goes on along the minus strand of JALPQI010031669.1, from coordinate 8,781 downwards.
TCGATCGTTACACAAAACGTGATTGATTTCGTAGAGTGGGGGATAGAATAGCGAATGCTCTTTTGGTCTGCATGCACCTTTACGAACCGGCGAAATAAGTTGCATGAATGTAGGTCTAACTACTTGCTATAATAAAACCACCCAACTATGGTCCAATACTGTAATTATGGTCCACAATATCAACTCCTAAATAAGCATCAGTCCCAATTTTCTTTTTGACTTTGTCCTAGTTTTTTTTTTATTTATAAGGAGTTTTTAGCTATTAATAGCACGATTATTATAACAATTACACCCAACGAAAGATATTTGATACAGTGTTGGACCATTTTTGGGAGCGTTTGGTTTTGGACCATAGAGGTGGGTTTTACGGTACGCAATGGTTGTAAAAATGTAATTTCTGATTTTGCACCACCAATCGACAAAAAGTAAGAATACGTATGGGTATTAAACATAATGACTACACTTCATAATAAAGTACTAAAGACTATCACTTCATAATATGGTCTGTGGAAGTCATCATCATCAGCAGTGATCGGATTAGGTAGTGCCATTTCGGGTGAATGACCTTAAACATTATACTTAACATGGATAAGCCTCGGGATCCTGGGACTTATATTTTTTACAGAACATTTTCTTGTTATGTCATAAATTGAAGAAACATGAAAAAATGAAAGAATTTTGTATTTTGTGGTGAATATCTTTTATTAATACATCTTTTATTTGATGTTTTTATAGCTGCTACTAACAGTAGTAGAAATAAAACAATTATTAAAGAAAACTCTATGACTGCTCTACTTTAGACCATCAGAACCTCAGTCCAGTTAGTAGTTAACGAAATCAAAGTCCAGTGAGATCGGCCAAAAGAGTCCCAATAAGAGCGTCTCAAAGTCCGGTAAAGAAGTAAAAATGATTGATTAAACCAATCATTTAACTACGAGTGTGAAATTAACAACTGGAAAATCATTATTAAAGGCACACATTTTTTTTTATTTATTAGGATATAATACTAACTACATACATTTTTTATGATAGTATCGTAAAACCACATTGGTTTGTCTCGATACCTCATATGACAAAATTAGCTATTGTGCAAAAATACCCTTAAAACCATGTTCGATAAGTAAAATTTTTATCAATATCAAACTGAAAGTAAACAAAATAACTATAAAATTGTAAATTTTCGAACAAAAATTTTACTTTTCGTATTAAATGTCGGGCTTAGAAGTTATGTCCACACTAAGATAACGTACCGAAGTCCCGCGAAATGGCACTACCTAATCCGATCACTGATCATCAGCCAATTTACATATACTACTGAACAGTTCAGTCCTCCTACAGCGGATCCTCAAGGATTGGTCGTGAACTGGCCGCGGAAATGTCAATATTTAATATTCTTACCCCCTTATTCATAAACGTTTGGTAACTTAACAAGCCGCTAATAATTATTTGTCCCTCTTGCTCTTATAGACACATTGTTAAGACCGAAAGGGACACACAATTATTAGTGGCTTGTTAATTTAACAAACGTTTACGAAAAGGGGGTTAGTGTATAATATATTCCAGCAGAACAAAACGGCGTTTATAGTATGTAATGAAGTATAGTGCATGTATTTCATTGTGATATTATGCGTATAAAATCACCGTAATGTTCATAAATACCTAAGTAACAATCTATTAACTATGCACATCCTTCCGATGATGCCGTGTGATGATAATCAAGGTTCGGTCTAATTATTAAACTAAATATACCATGCAGCTAAGTATTTTTTGTCTTGAATTATAGAATATCATCACAACCCAAAACCGAATGAAACTCTATCACAACTGTTATAGATGAAAAGTTGAAAAAAATTTGGCTAGACCGATTAGTCCGATTAGCTATTACCGGGGGTGCCGAATTCGTGGTATAATACCGTGGTATTTTATATATGCCCTTACTGAATCAAAAATAATGAGATTTACCCTTATATTAATATATAACTAATTAATCTATAACTGTCCTATAATTAATCTATAACTGTCAAAAGTTAATTCTTCTAAATCGGCAACTATAGATACTAAAATACATAGGAAGACACGACCAAAGAACCGTATTTGTGATAAATAAATACACTAGTAATGCCTTCGCCGGGATTTGAGCCCGGAATCTCCAGCGTCGTAGGCACTACACTACCAACTAGGCTACGGAACCTGACTGCAAACCTCATTTAAAGGTTACAGTAACACCGATAGTATATGATTTAAATAAGGTAATGATTGTCTCAATGTTACATCCATCATTAATTCATTACCATTATTTCGACAGGCAAGGTATATTTTATCGGTTCATTGCTCTCGTTTACTACATAATGGCGTATGCCGAGTATGCCGACATATGGATAAGCAGTTGAAACCTTAACAATGTACTTAGATCACTTAGCGTGCATTGTACGGCTATGTGGGGTATAATCTTCCCACTTGTTCAGTTTAATTGTCGACTAATTTTATCGGTGCGCTTAAATACTTTGCAATTACTGTTGGAAATAAGGTATTTAAGGATCATTTTGATAATGAGTTAGGTATTCTAGAAAACATGCATTGCACTAAAAACAATGTTTTTGAAGAATATTTCCTTTGGTCGATTATGGTACGTACATAGGCTACGTAAACAAGAACAGCATAGCAAAAAAATAACAATTATTAATTGAAAAATCCTTTATTTTTCACTAAATATACTAAATTCATTAATTAGTATGCACTAATCACAAAGTAGATTTACAACACCATCACAATTAAATTACAGTTACGCATGTAACAGATTTAATAAAAATATGGTAAAGAAATGTTAAGATGTTCGTTTTCACAGCTTGCTCAATCATAATAACCTTACTCAATCTCGAAAGGATATACCTAAGCCCACTTCAAAAGAAGGGTTTCAAATTGGCCTATTTTCGATGTCAAAATTGATTAAGTGGAGTCAAATTACCTACTTCTGTCTACGTCGTAATTAGCACTTCGTGTTACGTTACTAGAGCGTAACAATTATTTGCTGGGCAACAACGATCGTGGGTGTATAATGAGCTTCCACAGCCCTCAAGATAAAATAACGGGTTCAAAAGATCCGTAATAAAAGCACAACATTATTATTTGAGATCCGAAAACTAGACTTGTGGCTGACCCCTGGAAATCGAAAGGGAAACAACAACCAAGAGCAATTTATTAGTTGAATATGTAGTAGGAATTAAATAATCAAAAATCAACCAAATTGCATATTTGATCACGCTTAATGAAAGGTTCTAAAGATTATGTGACGAAGGTAGACAACTGCGCTCTCAGCCCACCTGATGGAAAGCAGAAACTGAGGCCCATGGACATAGTGACCAAAAATCGCCTACGCGCTGCCTACCCCGAGGACTTAGATGAATTGCCTAAATATTTCTGTATAATGATCACCAAATTAAAAACCGACTTCAACTGATTGGTCAAGATTAGAGATGCAACGGATAGTTGTTCGGCCGGATACCGGATATTCGGCCTAACCAGCGACCGAATATTCGGTATCCGGCCGCCGAATATTCGGCCGGCGGTTCTATACCTATTTTGAGATTAGCAGGGGGCGCGTCATGCAAATTTCGACACTTTTGTGTTTTGTAGCTCGGGGCCTGCCTTATCTTCGAAATAATGGCCATAATTTTGTCAACCTACTGTTTTTAAGTTACAAAAAAAATGTTGCAAGTTGTGTAGGTAGGAAATTGGGCTATAGAAAAGAGGCGGGGACAGCCTCCTTTATGGTTAGTCAATGAAGGCAAGCCAGACCTGAGAATCCTGTGGACTCCTTGGGGGACCGACCGACTAACCTACTCTCGGGAGCCTAAATGCACCCCACTAATGATTATTATTGTTACCGTTACTGTTTTTTACCATTTTATGTTCAATCTATTTAGCCCAAAATCAAGCAAAGTTATACTATCCCGTATCCGGCCGGATAGTAAGTCACTATCCGGTATCCGGCCGGATAGTGAAATACGGGCCGGATACGCCGGATACCGGATAGTTGCCGAATATCCGGTGCATCTCTAGTCAAGATCCCATCAGCAGACCCCGACTTGGTGCTCGGGGTTATATCCGTACGATTTTAATTTTTTTAATCAGGTCACGTTTCTCGCAGATAAAGAGTTGAGTTGAGAACCTCCTCCTTTATTGAAGTCATTTAAAATAGGATGAATACGATTTACAGGTATACTTCTCAAAAATGTTCACGGACTAACAAAATTGTTCAAGATCCCATTGTTGTCATTTTGGCTTTGGCTAATAAAAACGAAGACAGATTGAACGATAAAATAGATGTCCTTCAAAGATTGCGACGTGATTGCATTAGAAAATATATACTATACTTACTTATAGCCCGTATCGCATGTTTCGGAGACTGCATACAAAGCAGCAGAAGGGCGAAGTAAAACAAAGAGTGGAATTTCCCATAATTTATGAGCAAATATCTTGGAATTCAATACAGAGCACGTTTTATAAGAATATAAATTCGATATAAATATGCTATTTCGAAGTCAATGAACAGTGTGATTACAAACGAGCTATAGCCGTACCATACCTAATTTGGCAAGTAAGATTTGCGCTAGCGTTCATAGAAAACAAACGTGAGCTACAGTCAGAATGTTTTGGATTACAAATTTGATAAACAAAGAATCGGTCGTTGACAACCTTTCTTCTTAGGACAAATATTAGTTGTTAGGTATTTTAACCAAAACGACGATTTATACTTTGTGCAACAACTTTTTGTTTTTTTGAGGAGGAGGTTCAAATCTCACGTTCGGCGTTGGTAAACTTGGTAGTTTTTAAATATTTATCTATCTAATATTTTAAATGAACTAACCTATATTGTTTTTTTATCTATACTCAAGACAAATAAAAATGGGTCACTTTCCTAAGAAACCTCTAAAGGTTGACAATTTTTTATTGCTTGAGGTTTAATGAAACTATGTAGGTACCTTACATTATACATGTTTTATTTTGATAATTGATATACGCAGTCCCAGTTTCTGCATTTTGGAAAATGCTTCCAGCACAATTTTTTAATAGCGGTCGTTTTAAAAAGTTTATTCTTGCGGGCTATATTGGTTTTATTTAATTACAGAAATGTTGATCCCAAAAGATGAAAGATTAGCGTAATACTATTGACATTGTTGACAGCTAAAAAAACCGAGCCGATAGGTCCGAATGTCTTCTTCTTTAGGATGTTTTATTATGTAACCTTTCCGGAACTGAATTATGAAATAAAAAATAACACAGATTCAAATGATTCCCTCTAAAGTAAATATATTAGGTACTGTAAGCATTATTTAAACATAAATATTAAAAACACAAAATATTTTCTTCGGTTACCGCGAGGATTACACATGAAATAAAACTATGAAAACGGATAAACGGTTAAGTCATCCGCAGACCACGAACCCTGTAAAGTGTTCGAAACGTCGGAATGAAGTTAAAATTAGTAAATACACGCGAGTTTATTTTTTATCCGTTTTCATAGTTTTATTTCATATTAAAAACACCTTTATAATTTTAGTAAAAGTAATAACATAACGGTGTTAGTATTTTTTATCAAAGTTTAAGATAGTTTGACAGCTGAGATATAAAATGTCATAAGCATAAGTCATAAATAAAATACCTCATGCTTCCCGCTTTTATGTTGTTCTCTCTAATGCTAAAAAAGCGGACTAAATATAGAAAATAAATTATGATAAACACAAATAAATGTCCTCAAAGGGATTCTAGCCCACAACCTACAGCTTCGTAGGCAGGGTCGCTACCAACTAGGCTCTCGGCAACTGGACACTAGGCTATGTATGACAAATATGTGGAAACTCATAAAAAAATTATCGTGATCATTGTGCAATTGACATGTAATGCACTCGCACCTATATAAAGTTAGGTTTTGCCACACGGAATAATTACAAGATCCAAGTTACCTACCTGTTTCGCGGCCTATAATTCAAGGAACATTATTAATTGTTTTCACCCATGAAAGCGGTGCACAGGTTATTCAATATGAATACTTAAATCAGATTAGAGTAATTAAATTCCAATTAACTGCACACGATCGTATCAGCGTAACACAATAGGTCACGATCAGCGTTACCGACTTATTAATTATAATCGCCGTCATAACATGAAGTTATTTATGTTTGTGGACTGTAGTGTAATGTATTGGTTTTAAACATGAAGGTATCGAAATGCAAAGTAAATAAGTGTCATCATCGTCATATCATATAAATGCCGTCCATCCCTGAGCATAGCATCTTGGCTACACGGACTCAGTACTTCTTCAGCGGATCTATACAATCGTCTACATGGTTGGAGGCCTTGCATTTTCGATTTCCGGTATGTAGACACCGCGGCAGATCCTCGCTACTCCAGTGACTACCAGCTTTACCCTTACTTTTTAACTTTACTTTTTTTAAGTAATTATATCGCAAAATGTCGTTTCTAGATAGGGTTGTTATTACTTACCTGTCAAATTGCGCTTAGCCATTGTAAAATCTTGTTTGTCTATAATTTTGTGAAGTATCATACTTAATCCTAAAAACATAAAAAAATAGAAATTTTGTAGTCTCAAAACTGTCTAAAGTGATACCATATACAATGTATCCTATTCGTGGCAATTTTAGATGATTAATAAATACCTATTAAAATTTACGAGGTATTGGAATTGCTAGCCAGTATGCTAAATATGCTAAGCGTATGTGAATGTAAACTTGATACAAAAGTAAAAGTGCTACCAACTTTCCTGCACTTTGCGTGTCTTTATTCACACCTCTAAATATAGGTCAACAAAATGATCATGCAAAAAATTAACAAAGAATGCGAACATTGATTGTGTCAAAATAGAGGTGAGCGTTGCTACTTGCCAGTAACTCGCACATATTTCAATTGAGAATGCCATGGCCCTCGCGAGACCGTTCTGCCAAGGCCGTGTCATGATTCTGCCTTGCCGGATCCTTTATATAGCTTTTCCTGAGCAAACTATGGCAGCTTGAATATGCCGACTGTAAATACATTGCATAACAGTGAAATCGCCGTTTGTTAGACAGAGCTTTCACAAGAAACGCGAGCAATATGAGAATATTGTTGATGTTACAATTCCTTTAAGTACCATGTAAGATTTCTTGGACCGTTCAATTTAAGTAAAGATGAGGTAAACGATGTCGGCAAGTCGTGTTCGAAAAGAGCGTCATTATCAGTGCAGTGTACCGCGAGGTAAACAATCTCTGACATTCTTTTATTTATCCGTTGTAAAAAAGTGTCCTTAACATTTACTTCCTTAAAAGGAATGTACCTACTTAATATACTTTACGTCGCATTCCGATACTTTGCTTATGACAATTTTTATTTGTCAAACAGTTACCTCCTCCATGTTCTACTTTTCAATATTGTTTTATCCCACATTGGAGAAAAACCACAACATTGAACATATAAAAATGTGCTCTGCTTGTGTTATCATCGTCTACGAATGTGCGCAGCTCCAGGGGTGCTCCATGCGCGTTGCTTATCCATTTACTGGGTTAAATAAGTATAAATTGGTTTGAATGTAAATCCGGGTTGGAAAACATAAGCCTCACTTTCATAACCTATATCTAATATTAACAGTGCTCGCTTACTGAGGCACTTATTTACTCCATTTTAACAGGCGACATTTAATCCTCTGACCTTTTATAGAGCTCCATTAGAATTAAACACTTCACAAATGGCATTTAATGCTAGGTTGGTATTTTACTATCCTGCCAATGCGTAAGAATAAATTACCAAATTGGCAGTTGCACCTGAAATAGTCAATCATTTACGTTAACTTAATCCCTATAGGGTAATGGAATTCTTAAGTTGAAATGTTAGTACTTCAAATCAAGCCGCGCGAGTTGGTTTGGCCAACGAACTTCTTATCGGCAAGGCAAAAAGATATCTGAAGGCAGGGTACATTCAACTTTATTTACCAATAGCTCGTAACATGACTACAAAGTGGCTTTTAAAAACTGTTTTAAGTCGAACTTGCTGTTCTACATATAAACTTTTAATACCATGTAGAGGAGTGTGATGTACATAGGTACATCTAGATAATAACAGAGACGTTGTATCACATACGATACGCCAGTCCGGCCTAAATCCTGAAACTACTTTTGCTGTAGAGTTAGTGGTAGGACCTCGTGCAGGGTCCGCCCGGATAGCTACCACTATCTTACCCGTTAACTTGCCTCTAAATAGTTAATACTGTGTTCCGGTTTGGGGGTAAGATAGCCTGGGTAATTAGGCATAGATAGAGGCATTACATCTAAGTCCTCAGGGTAGGCAACGCATAGGCAATTTTTTGGTGACTATGTCCATGGGCCTCAGTTCCTGCTTTCCATCAGGTGGGCTGAGAGCTCAGTTGTCCACCATCGTCACATAAAAAAAAACTAAGTAAGTGATCTAATATTTTCTTCGGTTACCACGATGATTACTCATGAAATAAAACTATATACTTACCCTGCTAACTAGTTAACTGCTAATTATTGACGCTGCTATCCATCATCAGTCCTCAATAAATGAATGATTAATGACACTTCTATCCTTTAATCGACTCTTACAACACCCACGGGACGAGTTGGGTTGGTGACAAAAAATGTATTCTTACTGCTGTCACCAGGCGTAAGAATACACAGTAAGTATAGATTTATTAAAATTTGTAAGTTTTGCAATACAACAAGTTGAAAACATCGGAATAGTGCTCCTGCAGTTTTAATGCAAACCAGTTGA
>JALPQI010031667.1:0-37418 GCA_025490895.1 Thaumatotibia leucotreta | reverse complement strand
AGAAAACTTTTAACAATCTTGTTTTACACACTAAAAAACATGTCAGTAAACTAAAGCCAAAATGTAAGAAAATGTTAATGGAACTAGCATATGCTGCTGCTCAAGAATTAGCATCGGACTTACCTATACAATTACCCCGAGTCATACCTGTACCTAAAACTGGTGGATTTTTACCATTAATTCCAATTTTAGCAGGATTATCAGCTACAGGAAGTTTAGCAGGAGGTGTCGCTGGAATAAGCAAAGCTATTAATCATTATAAAATAGCAAAACGACAATTAGCTGAATACAAAAGACGTAATATAAAAATGGAAGCTAAATGTATTGGAAAAGGATTACATCTTAAGCCATACAAGGGCGGACTAGGAATCTTTATTTCGAATAAAAAAAACTAGATGATAGGCTACCCAATAGAGCATTGAGTAATATCGACATAATAAAACATTCGAAAAGTATTCCATATTTTCGTGGTGTATTCATGAGAGATGAATTACCAAAAAAGCCATTATCGATCGAATGTGGTGTTATTAATTTAGATTCTTCTGAAAATAATGGTACTCACTGGGTAGCCTACGGAAAATTTAAAGATTATATTGAATATTTTGATAGTTACGGGAATTTAAAACCTCCTAAAGAATTCATAAAATATATGGGAGCTAATATACACTATAATTATGATAATATACAAAAAAAAACATTTATTTAACTGCGGACATTTATGTTTAAAATTTCTGTATTCGTTCTGGGAAAAATGTTTGCCAAATATATAAGCATTAAATACACGATACGAACAAAATACATAATAAAAAAACAATATTGATAAAATGATACCTATTTTAATTCACCTCACATTCCATCTCGAACAGTGCCTAGAGAAGGGTGTTAAGCATACGTTTACATAATAATACCTAACAAAATAGTTCTTCCTGTCAAGCATCATGTATGTTTTCAATAAAAGCGTAATTACAAGGGCAACAACCAATATTCAAGCCCCAACCTTTAAAGGAGCAAGTCGATTAAATTCCAGCAAGAAAATTACTAAGAGCAATAAATTATTTCTTCGTTCTCTTGGGCTTAAAATAAAATAAAAATATATATTATAAAATGCTACATATCACAGATCTCCCGCAACAAGATAATTCAATTGAAAGCTATGCCATCCATTCATATAATCCCTACAATCATAGCTTTAAGGAAAATGATGAAATCAGAATACCCATTAATCAACAGGATGTATATGTATTACCATCGGCAAGCTCCATTTACATTGAAGGATATGCAAGTGTGTCTGCAGTAGACGCAACGGGAAAAACGATAACAAAAGATGTAAATTTAACAAATAATGCTATACTATTTTTGTTCAAAGATATAAGTTATGAAGTGAATGGGATTGAAATAGATCGAAATAAAAATACGGGGATCACGACAACGATAAAATCTCTTATTTCAATGAATGAAGGAGAAAGTAAGAACGCTGCATTGTGGGGTTGGAATTTAAGCGGATTTACTCTAAATAAAGGTCATTTTTCCGTCATAATACCTCTGAATAAAGTGCTCGGCTTCGCAGAAGATTATAATAAAATTTTCGTTAATTGTAGACATGAACTTGTACTACATAGAAGTAATTCAGTTTTAAATAGCGTCGTAATAGATAAAGGTGATAAAGTTCAAATAGATATCCATAAAATCCAATGGCGTGTACCACACATTAGAGTTTCTGATCGTAATAGATTATTATTACTTAAATGTTTGGAAAAAGATCGTGCTATACAAGTAGCGTTCCGGAATTGGGACTTATATGAATATCCACTTTTACCTAAAACAACAAAACATGCATGGTCAATAAAAACTGCTTCCCAGTTAGAAAAGCCCAGATATGTTATATTAGGACTACAAACTGATAGAAAACTGAACAAGTTAAAAAATTCCTCTGTATTTGATCACTGCAATATAACTAACGTTAAGTTATTTTTAAATTCACAGTATTTTCCATATGATCCACTTAATTTAAAATTTAGTGAAGATAAATTTAGTATATTATACGAAATGTATGCTAATTTCCGTCAGTCGTATTATGGCCTCAGTATCGATCCTCTGCTTGCCCTGAACACTTTTGGGAGAAAAACTCCGCTATTTGTTATTGACTGCTCAAGGCAAAACGATTCATTAAAAACTGGACCAGTTGACGTTCGACTAGAAATCGAGTCCTCAGAAGACATACCTGAAAATACGACAGCCTACTGTTTGATTATAAACGATCGTCTTGTAGAGTATAAACCTCTGAGTAATATAGTTCGGAAATTATCATGAATGTGATTTTGGATGTTCAAGGATTTAAAAATGATAACAATCAATTTATACCCAAAGAAATAGCTATTATTTACCAAAACAGTTTTCTTGTGTTGCTCATCAGACCACCGCATCCGTTCTATGCCTTAACAAAGAAAGAACGTTTACAAGTCTCATGGGTCGAAAAATACAGAGGAATATTATGGAATGAAGGCTATGTACCATACTTTAATTATAAGAATTTGATTGTGGACTTCTGTAAAAATAAACACATTTATACAAAAGGTTATGAAAAAGTGCAGTGGGTGAAAGAAATAACAGAATGTAATAACATTTATAATTTAGAATATTTTGATTGTCCTAATTTAAAGACTTTATGTGAAAAATATTCAACTAATTCTGATATTCAAAATTGTATATATCATACTAATGTTTGTGCTTTTAAGAATGTATCATGTATGAATAAGTGGTGTATAGAAAATAATGTTTTTTTTACAAAATAAAGTATGTTTATGATATTATACATGTGGTTTCTTTTTTATATTATATATGACCCATAAAACACAATACTATTATCAATAATTTTAGTATCAAACCTAAAGTCACTTGAAGCAAACGCAACTGAATAATAAATAAAAAATGGACTTCAATGTAGGAGATAGAAGACAGTGTTGAAGTTATTATTGATCAATGTCATCTACACGGACGTCACATAAGCTCGAAATGGTTTCATTAGACATATACGATTTTCATAAAATATTAAACATGAATGTATTTGGAAAAATAAAATACATATTTGGAAACAAAAAATATCATTTAATCAATGATTATCCTCAGAAAATTACCACAAAAATATACACATGGGATATACTATCCGATGATGAAAAAAGGAACACGAAACTTGAAGTGTACTATGAGACTAGTGATTGTGATACAAATTACTTTATACTTGTTAAAAACCCCACGAAAGCTTTACGAATCGAGTTGGCACATGACGAATTCCATGATTTATTACCATTCCTGAAACCCTGCTTGAGGATATAAATGAAGGTTGAATATTTTACACGGCTTCATTTGAGAAAATGTCTTCATCCGACGTAGAACATGTTTTCGGTGATAAATAAAAAATGGACTTCAATGTAGGAGACACTGTTGAAGTTATTATTGATCAATGTCATCTACACGGACGTCACGATGTTAAACTAATAAACACTGAACACTATTGTGGTGTTTTAATAACTAACTGTTATTTAAAATCTAAGCGAATGCGTATATATTATACTGGTTTGCGAGTATCAGCGCGAGTAATCAGAAAAGATAAATGTTTCGTAGACTTGGTACCATTGGTGTAAATAAATACAATATTCGAATGGATAAATGCTACTTCTGGAGTAAAATGTCAGCTTGAATCGATTCAAATAAGTGTTCCACTAAATGTGTATTTGAATGATAACTTCTTGAATCGATTCAAATTAGTATTCGAATGTGTATTTTTGGTGCAGCTGGATCTTATCTGATCCAGCTGCACCAATAATACACTACTCTCGACACGTGCCTATTGTGCGCGAACCCAAATGCTTATTTTGGGCGCTGGCCCAATACTTATTGGGAACTTCTCAGACACCCTTGAAGTTCTTCGCAGATGCATGCACGTGCACGTTTCCTCACGATATTTTCATTCATCGTAAAGCACGTTAACATATAGGAGGTTCAATATTATGTATTACGAGATATATATTTACTTTTCAAATAAGGATTATTTTCATTTACTATTTTAAGTTTCAAAATTTCATAATACATATAGTTTTTTGTTCCTTAGGAGGCCCAAGATGTAGCACCATTCGAAAACATTTATAATGCAACGGATGATTCTGTGATATGTCCTCAACAAGACGATCTAGATTTTACTATAATAGGCACTCTGGACTGCTTGCGAATTAACGTGTATGTCCCAGAAGAAGCTAGCTCCACTAACCTACTCCCTGTCATGGTTTGGATCCACGGTGGAGGTTTCAGGAGATGGAACTCTAATAGATATACATACGGTCCAGAGTTCCTCGTTACGAAAGGCGTAATTCTAGTTACTTTTAATTACCGTCTCGGTCCGTATGGCTTTATGTCACTTAATACATCCGATATACCGGGTAATGCAGGATTGCGAGACCAGTTAAAAGCACTGGAATGGGTAAAAACAAATATTGCTGCTTTTGATGGAGATGAAGATAATATCACTTTGTTTGGTGAAAGCGCAGGTGCTGCTTCTGTAGAATTTCATATATTATCAGAACATTCTGAAGACTTATTCCATAAGGCAATATTGCAAAGTGGGACTGTTCTTTGTGATTGGGTAATGCAAGATCCAGATGTACAAGCGCCAATAAAACTGGCAAAACATTTGGGATTAGATAGTGATAAAGTCGATGTCGCTCTAGAATTCATATCTCAGTGTGATCCTAGTGATGTAATAAGAGCCACCATTGACATAGGTTATGCCGAATCATTTAAACCATCAATTGAAACTGATTTCGGAAGTGTGAAAACGATGATCAAAGATAAACCGAGTAATCTGTTGGAGAAGTCACCTACATCTATACCAATCATCATAGGTTTCAATAGCAGAGAGCAGCAGAGAAATATATACTATTACTTACAATCTAACGATTATTTTGAATCAGCGAATAAAACTTTTAGGGCGAAGATTAATAAGTACTTTGATCTTAATGAGCAAGAGTTGCAGGCAGCTGAAGAACTGATCAGATTTTTCTACATCAGCAGCGAGAATATTACAGCAAATGTTAACTCAATGCTAGAATTTGATTCGGACTTTACGTTCGTATACCCAATTTTAAGAAGCAGCAGACATTTTACCCGAATGAGTTCTGCTCCAGTGTTTTTGTACATGTTTGATTATGCGGGACAGAGGAACTACATGAAAAACAGAATGAACCTGACGTCGGAATTTGGCGCCATGCACGCGGACGAAATCGGATATCTATTCCACCAAAAGTACTACACTCAGCCTAATTCAGATATGGATACCGTTATCATAAATCGAATGACCACAATGTGGACCGACTTTGCTAAAATCAGGTAACTTCACTTCTGACAACAAACACTAACGCTACGCTACAATAAACACATAAACATAAGTTAACTGCAAGTTACGAATAAGGTCGACAGAAAAATCGTGTTGTAGTATTGTAATTTTGCTGTAGGCTTATCTTATGATGGTACCGCGTCTAATCGTTGGTCGACGTTGCCGCCACGTTCTAACAAGTATGTAAGTGCGAAAGTAACGCAAAGCACGATAATTGTGGATAAAACGGGGCCATCATAAGGTATAGGTACAGTCAGTTACAAAGTAATGTATCCACTTTTTTACCTTACTGAGGTGAAAAAGTGGATGTAAGGTGAAAAAGTGGATAAATTACTTTGTAACTGACCGTACAATGCTTAAAGTGAAATAGACAGTCCAAAGAGAGTTTACTATTCCCGTATTGTTTCTATGACATAAAACTCAATATTTTGTGTCTATCGTGATATACAAGATATCAAATGGGTTTCAAATAGATATGATTCTAACTAATAGCTCCTCTTGTAAAAATAACTTAAGTACGAAGAATTTGTTTCTTCTTACGTAGAATTTCTAATCCGATATTTGTTTTACACTTATTATGTGATGGGTGGCCTTTATTAACAAATAATATACAATATAAATATTGCATTTAGGGCACACTTGATGTTCGTTCAAATAGAATTACTTAGGGTATAGCAGGTGCTTATTTGTTATTAATACAGAAGGTAAGGTGGGGTAAGATGAAACTGTTTTTTTATAGGGGTAAGACAAAAAGTCGTCCTTTTGGCACAGCGTATACACATACACATACAGATAACTAGCTTTTTTTCTTACCCCATTAAAAAAAACCGTTTCATTTTACCAAACACCTTACGTACTAAAAATAATTTTCCTTTGCAGCAATCCTACACCAAAAGCAACAAAGGAACATTTTACATGGCACCCTGCGAAAATGGAACTTCCTTTCGACTATGCCATCGTCCACGACCACATGCACATGAAACAACATCCGTTTAATCAGAGAATGGCTTTCTGGGACAGTTTCTTTACCATTTATGGACATAAAACGAGGTGGTAATAGTTATCAGAAGATGTGGATAGCAATGTAGGAGTAGTTTCATAAGTTGCTAAACTTCTATAGAGAATGTTCTCGCCAATTTGAATTTTAAAAGCAATCTAATCATGCCAAAACCTTTGTACATACATGCTTTTTAAGATCGGTAATATATTTTATGCCTTGTTTACTCAATTGTGATATACAATATTGTTCATAACACTTTTTTATAAATTCTCAATGAGAACTTACTGTTAAATTAAATTCTTAGAAATTTCCGAGTATATTCCCGCAATTTTGAGAATGTTCTGCAACTTGCACATTGCTAGATGTGAATCGAAAATGTGGCCGTTCTAACTTCTAATTCTAACCCGCTATCCTACAGTCCAACAGCTCATGTTAAGCTTGTTCCTAGATATACAGTGTGTTACCATGACCCAGGCTTTTACGAAAATGGGTAATAATACGCATTACTGGCAATCGTTTTCAAGTATTAAGAGTTGACAAATATTTAAATTAACTGTACAATTATTTTTATTTCGTTCGAACGATCAATGTAACGCGTGTACTGCTTAGTTGTCAAACGTTGCGAGTAGCTGCGATCTGTCATTGTCAAGTGCCAATGAACGATTTATTTTGAAGTACATTGCTTCTCAATTAAGTTTTCTTAGAAAGATAATTACTTTTAAAACTAGGATTTTTAAACAAATAATGCACATGGTTTGACTAAGAATCTGCATCTCAATCCTCGGTTCAAATAAAAGCCTGCATCATGTTAACACACTGTATAGTTATAATGTTGATATCAAGTCAAAAATTCTGAAATGGAAAATGCACTTTGTGCATTTCTGCACTCATGTTTATCTTTCCACAAACATGATAAGATAACACTGATAACAGATAACAGTAAACACGTAGATAATCCATCATTAATGTAGAAACATCGGAAGCGACAACAGAAAAGGTTATACGTACAGTCGACTTCATAAAATTGTACCTACACTATTTGTCACCTTACTTATTGTAATTCATAAGGGATAAAGATCAAATCAGTGTTCTTATCATGTGCTAACTGACGCGGACTTGCTTTCTATCCATCCCGCTTGTACTCGCATATTGGTGTGAGAGTGCCGGATAGTCCGCGTCCGCTCCGCGTTAAGAACGCGGCGGTGACTCATTGTAAGCACAGTGTACATTAAAGAAAATACGTGATAATTATGTGTTTACATCATTAGTGCTCTAAAATGCGTTCAAATACCATTGCTGCCAATTACCAGCATGGGAACTCTTTCCGTGGTAGGTAACATTTGTAATGAAAAGTTAATATTGTTATTGTAGTACAGATTTTTCGTGTGAGTGAACCTATTATAAAATTCGCTACGCTCGTTTCATAAAAACAGGAGTCGGTTTTAATGCCTCTAATTCTCATTATGTACCGTTGCCTAAACTACTATTTCCATCAAAATTATGTAAAACTGAATACATGAAGTGACAAATCTGTTTTGGTCTAAACAAATAATGAAGATGTTCATTCATCACGACACGATGCATAATTTCAAGGGAAAAAATGTTCTGGATAATTGCAACATATTTGATACCCGATACGGCTTCACCCGTTACCAGATTATATTGATTTAAAACTTTCACGATTATCACTCATATTTTAACGACAAACGTCAGTATAATATCGACGCTGGAAATGAGAAATTGGATAAGCGACACAGTGCGTACTTTACAGGAGAAGCAAAAAACCGCCGAGATTTTCGAAAAAAAATCATTTAAATTAATCAGCAGGCATAATCAAATAATCGAAGCATTATTTATGGACATAAATATGTTTTCTATGTGATGGTTTAATTATTTAATGTATTCAAGTGTTATTTAATGATTTACTGTCGCTTAAGCAAAATGGTCGGAAAAATTGATTCAGGTAAAATTATCTAACCAACACGTTGAGTAAGAAATAAGGAAGGTAAAAAGGTCCACCCGAGACTTACATAACAAATGTATCCCGTTAAAATTATCTAACTGTCAAAGTGGCTTATTTTATATTCGGGTAAAAATATATAAACTGATAAAATAGCATAAATATATCATTAAGAAATATCCACATACTGAGAAACTATTTTTGATTTCATAGTTAGGCCTATTAATTACATGAGTAACATTCCGTGACTAGTAAACGAATTTGCTTACACGTGAAAAAAGAAAAACACTGTTTTAGGAATTTTTATAACATTATTCCAAAAAGTAGGTAAATAGTAAAAAGGGATATGTGAAGGGAATGGTTCATAAATAAATGTAGGTAAAAATGGATAAACGCCAATACGTAGTTCAGATATCATACCTAGTCAAGTAATATTGTCTAACCGTCTTCAATTTTACATTAAGATGAAGGTAAAATTGTCCAAACGACATGAGAACATATACAGTCAGGTAGAAATAGCTAACCGACAAGTGAAGTTTAGTTGTTATACAGCAAAAATATCAATAGTTATTTGTTATGCAAGGGTGCAAAGTTGTATTTTACCCGCGAGTATGAAATTGAAACACGAGCAAGCGAAAGGATTCTATAGTTGAACCACGAGCGAAGCGAGTGGTTCTAAAATAGAATCCTGAGCAGCGAGTGTTTTAACATACGAGAAGTAAAATACATTTGCACCCGTGTGTAACACAAAACTTTTCCCCTCACTACAGCGAGGAAACTCAAAAAAGGTAATTATTTGTTCACATTACAATCATCATCGGGTTAGTGATAATAATTTTCCAAATGCATCATGTATTTAATGCAAGATTTTGTCGCAGTAAACTTACCACGAAAAAGTAAACGCAGCATGATTTTAACACATTCCTGTAGTTGCACACCAACGCCAATGCATTATTAAATCATTCTCATTCATTATTTTTACAAAATTATAACAGAACACCCTGAAAGTTGTTTAGTTTACTATTTTTATGCGTGTTCGAGTCGGTAAATAAAGATTATAACCTATAATAATCTTTGACAATGTTGACGTTGACATTTTCTGCGTTTTGTGATTGCATCTAGTCATCTTATCATCATTCACTAAAACAATTGTTACTTATGGAATTTTAGGATTTATATGTTAAAATCATCATATTATATAAAGGTTTGTATTTTACACTAAATTCTCAAACAAATTATTTAATTATCATTAATATGGAACAATTTCCATGAGCATTTTACGTTTTGTTATTCCAAAACCAAGATCATTACTTTGCCACACAAGTGAATAATATGCGTTTTTACACGTTCGTATTAAAGGATAAACGAGCACTTTACGAGCTAGTGAGGGGAAAAGTATAATTTAACTTGTCATGACGAATAGGTAAAATAATCCAAGATTAATTATGTTGAATTATATTTTATCTAATCTCTAATTTCCTAAAAGTTGTCAAAAACCAAGTTGTATATCTTCAAAAGTGTCGCTTATCCAATTTCTCCTTTCCAGCGTCGATATTAAACGTTAGTTTACGCGATTAAGACCCATCATCAAATTATTTTCGATTTCTGCTGGGATAATTGACAATCCAGCAGTGCCTCTTCCCGTGGGTGTCGTAAGAGTCGGCTAAGGGATTGAAGTGGCACTATTTATGTATCGAAGAATGATGATAATGGGCAGCAGCATCATCATAGTGGATACATTACTGCGATCGCCAAGCCTCTTGCCCAGCGTGACGATTATGAACATTTACCTCCTAATGCGTCCATGCGTATAGACTAAGGAGAAGCCGTTGTCCAGCTGCGGACTAACATAGGCTGATGATGTTTTGCTATGTTACGTATTGTTATTGTTCAGCTGAGAATGTATATCGTTAACCTAAGATAAAAACAAGATAGGTACAGGGGTCTAGGTTTTATCAAAATAATTTGACATTATTGCGTAAAACGTATAGGAGAATGTTGCCTCTGAGATTAATATCAGTAATTCTGTTATTGAAATACGATTACGTTATCAGTGATTTAAGAGTTGAGCCTTTAGTGCATACTAATGTGGGATTGATCAAGGGATTGAAGGCACCAGACGGAGACTATTCCATGTTCCTTGGTATTCCTTATGCTACTGTCGACAAAGAAAACCCTTTTGGGGTAAGTAAGTAGATTTGATTCATCTGGATTGATTCAATAAAAAACAAGTTTCTTCCTTTGAGGACTTGTAACACAATGTGCAACACAATGAAAAGCAAACCTTTTAGCCCAGTACTTAAATGACGAAGTTAAACTTTTATATGTTTCCTACTAATACTTAAATAGTTGTTGTTCGGTTTTTATTGTAGGTAAATTAGATATGTCGGTAACCCTCTTATTCAAAACCGTCACTTAACTTAGCAAGCCGATAAGTAGGTTTCGGGTTTATCAATATGTCTATTAAATTAAAACAGAAAGGGACAAATACTTATTGGGTTGCTAAGTTAGGAGACGTTTATCCAGAAGTTAGCTTGTATTTGATTGATTTCTCATTGCTTGCCATAAGAAGTTCCGACCACCTGGGCCAATCCCATATAAAGGAATATTTATTTTATTATAGGTACCTATGACATGATTTAATCTTGTTAGTTGTTTATAAAATTTCACTTGGTCATCGCCGCGGGCTCAAAGTTTACCTTTCGTTGTGTTGATGCATACGGTACATAGCGGCCATCATTATCTTGCAAAGAGATGTTATATTGGATTAAATAATTATGCTCGTGTAGGTATAAATAAAAGTCACTAGAATATTAACACACTTAATGAAAAAAATAATTAGTAGAATAGTAAATAAATGGATATCAACAAATTAAAATCCTTTTTCAGGCTTCCTTGCCTCATCCTAAGTTTGAAGAAATTTTTCATGCATACGACGACTCAGCACTCTGTCCTCAGCTGGATAGCAAAACTAAATTTGGAATTGGGACTTTGGACTGCCTTCACCTTAACGTGTTTACGCCAAACTCCGCAACATCTCAACATCTCCTCCCTGTTTTAGTCTTCATACATGGAGGCTTCTTTCAAACGGGCGCCTTTGGTAGAGAAATTTATGGACCGAAATTTCTAGTCCGACATGATATCATTCTTGTGACCATTAATTACAGATTAGGACCATATGGTTTTATGTGTCTAAATACCAAAGACATCCCAGGAAATCAAGGACTGAAAGATCAGTTGAAAGCTTTGAGGTGGATTAAAAATAACATAGAAGCTTTTGGTGGAAATCCTGGTCAAGTGACCTTATCGGGACAAAGCGCAGGCGGTGCAGCTGTGGACTTTCATTTGATGTATCCAGGGGAACGATTATTTAACAAAGTAATACTCCAGAGTGGTGTAGCATTGACCCCAGAGAGAATCATCGATTACGACTCTGAAAAACCGATAAGGCTAGCTGAATACTTTGCTTTTAACACTAACAATATAAATGAAGCTTTGGAATTTCTAGGTACAATAGATACACATTCGATATTAGAAGCAGCACAGGATCTTAGTATTAGTTTTAGAGCTTGTGTGGAGAAACAATTTGAAGGCGTAGAAATATTTATACCACAACACCCAGCTAAGTCCGATCGGCGACATGTACATAATATCCCAGTATTGATCGGCTCAGTCGACAACGAATTTCTAGCTACGTACGCCGACAAGAATTCAGATTTCTTTCAAAACCTCACCATATTTAAAGACTCACTCAACAACGTATTTGATTTCCGCGACAATTTGGACTCTGTTTATCGGAATTTGAGAAATTTTTACGTGGGCGATCACGTAATGACAGATGCCGATAAATGGGATGTGATAAATTTTGAATCTGACTTTACCTATGTTCATCCAATCCAGCGGGCTATCAGGAAGTACTTACAGAACGAGGCCAGCAATATATATTTTTATGTTTTTACATATGACGGTGGTAGGAATTTGGTGAAGTACAGAGACAACGTGAATGCACCGGGAGCCGCTCATGCCGACGAACTGGGTTATCTGTTCGATGTCTCATTTATTTCTGAGGAGCCATCGGAAGAGGATTTAGCTGTGATAGACAGAATCACTACGATGTGGGCTAATTTTGTCAAATACGGGTAATATTTTTTTCCTCCTAACACGTGTCGTAGATATTTTATACGTATACCTACCTATGTAACAAATGCAGATAACGGTAGGTAGGTAGGAAACCTAGCAATGGGATGTAGATTCTTAACCTAACCCTGTTCCTGAGCATTCTTTTATTAAAATTTTAACTGAGCGAAGAAAGTTGAATGAAAAGCAATTCAGGATGTAAGAATCTCATAAATAGCTTGTATGGGAAATAATGACGTTAAGAACATAATATACATAAAATTTACCTCGAATTGCAGCAGAAAAAAATCCATACAAAATAATTTGATGACCCGCAATATAATGGAACACACTTGATTCAAACGCTCGTTGGCAAGGTACCTCATAAGACCATTTATCAGCATGCGTACGCATTTTGTCTATATAAAATGTCAGTTTAGTGTGGAACCGCGTCCAGCTTTCCGTATGCGTACACATGCTTACACGTTTCATACTAAACAGCCAATTTTATTAGACAATTTTTGGTGGTTTCAAAAGCGGGCACAACTGCCATAACAGTGTTTACAGACTACATTGCTCCTCTCAAACTCATAAAAAATAACTGTCGGGGCATAACCTATATTTTTTTTAAATTTAAGATGCACTAATTAAACCTAATATTAATTTATAATTGAAAATTGATGTTGGACTTACACATCGTTATCATTTTTTATTTGTGTTTGTGAATGTATATTTTGCCCTTCACCAGACTTTTCTTTTCAGAAATCCTACTCCATCGCCAGCAGCGCTAATTCCCTTATCATGGCCACCAATCATACCCACCAGGTGGCACTGTCTCAACATTGGCAAAGAACTGACACTCGAAGGCCGACCTTTTCATGACCGAATGGCCTATTGGGACCTGTTCTTCAGAATGTACGGAGATTTAGAGAAAGGTGTAAAGTAACATGAAAATGAATTATTAACCCATCGAAGCCCAGGCATTTGAAGTGCTTATTTACTTCCGTCTTTATATGGTGACGCTGCTGGGGCTCGAAGGGTTAATTAATTTATAATGAAGTAACGTAGCTCGGGTACTAAGTAAAATATCTACTTATTTAAACCAGTTTTCATTGGGGTAAGAAATGTATCTATTTTGCAATCTTTGCATTTCCGTAGAGGTAATAAATATATTTCTAAAATTTTCTTGGTCTTAAGCCCTTATTCTTAATAGAAGTAATCCTTATGTATGTATTTTCAAAATCTTTACCTTATTCTAAGTGTAGGCACCAAGAGATTATGTTTAACAAACTCGTCAGCATCGATATGCAAAATAAAAATTATAATTAAGTAGTCATATTTAAAAGTAGTAGGTAGACTTCATTTTACCTAACTATTTTTGAAGACGCTCAAATAAGTATGAAATTAAGTATCAATGGTATCGAATCTTCGAACACGGTTATCGATGCAAGAACGATATCTACGAGTATTAATATCTTATTTGTCTTGAATAACCATAACATAATCAATATATTTTTCATCCAACATTATCGCTAATCCAAGTGCCGGAAAGCAATTAAATGGCTGCTTTCAAGACAAGATTTATTTTCATTATCCTTGTACAATATTGCTCATTGCTGGCCCCGGGAATGGCGGCCGCAGGCGATTCATATTTATAATGCCGGGAAATAATCAGTTTTCATTATTCAGGCCCTCATCTCGGGAAGTGGAAACAAGTGACAGTGCCTTAGCCAGTGATGCTTGAATTATGTCTCCGTAAAAGTCGTCCGTTTATGGATATTTTGTAACTTTTTCATGTCATAATCAGATATAGGGTGAAGACACACTTATCAGCATACGTACGCATTTTGTCTAATAAAATTGGCTGTTTAGTATGAAACGTGTAAGCATGCGTACGCGTGTAGAAAGCTGGACGCGGTCCCATACTAAACTGACATTTTATTTAGACAAAATGCGTACGCAAGCTGATAAATGTGGCTTCACCCATAATCGGAGTGGCCTAGCTGCGTATTATAGGTACAGTCCGCGTCAAAGCGTCCGCGTACTTTGTAAAACCCCAAGTAGCCAAATATTTCGGTACAGCATGCTAAATCTATTATATGGCGTACGAAACTATTTAGCCACATGACTGCTTCAATCTCTTCAAGTATTTGTAGCTGACAGTATCAAATTAACTTACTACAGAATTATTTACACATGTTAAAAAATGTTCTTAATATTAGATACATTATTTTAGACACTGGGTAGAGTGGGTAGTATCGTAGTCATATTTCTTTTGTGCATTAAGTACAAATTTTCTTCTATTTATGCAAAAAATATTAAATAGATTAATCAATTCAAACGTAGCCACCAACAAGGGTACCGAGATGAGATCGTCATCTGTTCATTGTATCCTCATAGATCTGTAATATTTTTAACCCAAACATGTGAGAGACGAACGTTTTAATACCAATGCTTAAGTAAATCCCCAAAATGTTCCCTAGGAATGATTTACGAAAGTTCTAGTTATTGCTTTGCCTTTGCTACTAGCTTAATTTTGAACGCATTCAAACCTCGATGTCAGTGTAGGTAGGTATCAGTAATAACGCTTATGGTATCACGATACTGATGATTTATATGGCAATCATGCCGTCAAAGGCATGCTTTCATGGAATTTAATAAGCTTAGTGCGTTTGTCATGAATAGTAGAGTAATTACCTACATTGCATAGTGATCGTAACATATTTAATAGGTGCCATGCACGTTCGGAGACAGTTTATGAGTTAATTCATCCATCAATTGTGCAGTCTGCTGAATGCAGTAGTTGCGTGCATAGAAACAGACACTACCCACAATACTCACTCAAAAACACCATAGTTAAATTATAAACAATTGCAAAAAGACATATTATAGTAAATCGTTTAGTTTCTATCCTGTTAATAATTTTTTGAGGAAATAACTTTTTTTCACGATGATAGAGAAAAACAAATTAGTCAAAATTATTCATGATCAACTGAAACTGTTATCATCTGTTTTTGTAGCCTATCTATTAGTCTATTCGAGCTAGGTACTTACATATTCCTTTAAATACATACACTCCCTGAAGAGTATAAATAGTTGATACATATTGTATTGGACGAATTCCATGGAAATTTGATCAAGCCACACTTGGTACTTAGGGTTTTCAGGCCTAAATTTACCCACGTTGACAAATGCTACAATTGTAAATTTACTGGTTCTCCAATCGGGGGTGTCTGTACCGGGGGCTACAATAACCGCTTACTATCGGAAGGACCGTGCGTTTATTTGCCACCAACATAAAATGTAGTGCAGGAACTTTAATAAATCACCTGACAGCTAACATGACAAAAACAATTAGGCAACGTTGGGGCCGAAAGGTTCTCGAGTGGTGGCCACGTACCCGAAGGCGCAGCGTGGGTAAGTGCCCCACAAGGTGGACTGATGTCCTGGTGAAGGTCGCAGGAGTCCGCTAGATGTGGATGGCGCAGGACCGGTCATTGTGGCAATCTTTGAGAGAGGCCTATAATCAGCAGTGGACGTTTTTCGGCTGATATAATGATGATGACGATTATGAAGGTTGCCATTGAGACACTAACAAATTTATTTTAAGTTTTATGCCTACAAAAAGTATAAAATGCGATAGCAATGGCGGCTAACCTAATCCTCGAATTCCATAACGAAAACAATAACAGTCCGCCTTTATAAAGCAGTGCCAATTCTCAAAGCCGTGATCCCGGTAATAACAGTAAATCGTAATTTTATCGCCGCCGGAGCGGCCTAAGTACACATCTCATGAAAAAAATATATTGCAATACAAAAGGAAGGAACTAATGCGGTCGGTGCGAAGCGCCTATTATGGAAGCGGTAGACAATAATATTATAAAATTATCCTACAGTCAATATCAGTAATTATATTGAAACGTTGTGTTTTGAGCACTTAATTCAAATCACAAACATCTGTTCAGATCAAACCGCTATTATAAAGAGCGACTAATCCATATGGGTCAGTGAGGAGAAATAAGAAACTATGAGAGATAAATAATATTGTTCTCAGGATCCATGGCATCAAATTTAATTGCCAGTGAAGACATACGTTACTGAGACGTGGTCGCTTACAATGGGCCTCTTAAGAGGGCTCAAAGTCTGCCAAACGGACAGGGCTGTCCTAGGATTCTCTCTGGGAAATCGTATTAGAAATGAGGCCATCCGCACCAGAACCAGAATAACCTATGGACGTCTGGCGGCTAATATTATAATGATATTTACTATATTTAATATACCTACCACAGTTTAAGGTACCACAGTCGTCGGCTTTATACGTCAACGGATATTACGGATAATCATGACGTCGACTCATCATTTAAAAGTCCATTGGATACAGTGCAATCAATGGAATAAAACTCCTCGTTACGTCAGAGGATTTCAAAAATCTATGAAATGTGAAGTAGCACACAGCCTTGAAGACGTTATCATTTTTTCATCACACCTGTTCGGTAAGTGCGCCAATACGCTGCGGTGATGCGTGCCGTAGGTGCGTCATTACGTCCTAGTAGGCCGTTAAGGATTTTCATACAACATTACGTCGCACTAGCGCGGTCCGGCGCACGTCGCGCGCCGCGCCGAGATTTCTTTTATGAAAATGATGAAATTAAGTCATCCCTGATTTAGACCATTTTAGAGTAGTTTTGTGAAAATATATTGTTTTATTTACTTTTTGCATCACAGGTGTGATGAAAAACATTGTGTGTACCACGGGCGGTACAAGAATTATGCGCAAATTCTTACTTACCGCCCTAAATACACAATGTACTATAATCAGGAATAATTGTCTGATGTTATAAGAATACCCCCTCTACTCTCCTGAGAGCGATCGCCATGCTCTGTTTTACGCGCGCCACTACTGCGCCCACTAGGCCCATTCACATTCGGTCTATCCCAAACACTACGGCAGGTAAAAACAAAAGACGGCCACGAACTGTAAAACTTTATGGACTTAGAACGTTTCTCTTTTGGGTGTGAGAGCTCAACGGAATACCCGATTATACAAAAACAAGCCTAAGTTTCGGGGGTACGTCTAGAAATTGATCTTCGTAAGGATTCTTTGGAGTCGATGCCAATATTAGGGCTTATAACTACCTTTTGTATTCTAGGATCTATGTTAGTAGGTAAGACTATTGTCTGCTCTCGGTAAGTGCATAAATAAGATGTATATATATGTCACACGGTACGGTGTTCCAATACTATTCAATATTGGACCGAACATACAGACCCTGCCTTTGCACCCGAACTATGTCACCCGTGAATGTTTCACATCTACCTGCGTAGTATAATAGGTATACTCGTAGTATAGTTCGAGAAATATAAATTGAATGTTTATTTTTACTATAATGTAGGTTGAAAATTACCAATTTATATTTCACGAACTATACCTACGTGCAGCAAAGACGTTGATTCTCTGCTATACCCAACCTATTATTATATGATTTGGATATCAAAATCAAAAGTCGCAGGTGTGTCAATTGTAAAACATCACCGTCACTAAAGTGTGAAGACGTAGGCCTTCGTACCTCGTAGACTACGTCATATTGTTGTTTGCCACCAACATTGAATTATTAAAAAAACTTTAATATCGTCAATAAACTCACCCCCTTTCCTAAACATCTCCAAACTTAGCGAGCCGCTAAGTATTATTTGCCCCTTTCGCTCTTATAAACATATTGATAAGACCGAAAGAGACAAACAATACTTAGCGTGTTACTAAATTAGGAGACGGTTATAAATAAGTGGGTAATAGGTAACTTCAGATTTTAAGGTAATTAGCACAAGCTTTATAATTTTCAGTAACAAACAAACACATCATAAACGATAATAATCGGTAACTGTAGCCTATGGACGCGTGCAAAGGAGAAACGATAATAGTCGTATATTGACAACTGAAGAATTACAAGGGTCTTCTGCAAAGGAGTCCTGAATAAAATAAACATATACACTAATAAATTTGACTTCACTTTAAAGTACGATAGGGTTTGTTTACAAATACTCGCTAATATTACCCATTAATGTTATTTCTATTATTTTCGAAATCTTGAAATAAGCATTATCTACTCGTACTTGGAATACAAAACTTGGTAGGCAAAAGATACACAAATAACGACGCACAATTAAATAGTTCTATTTTAAACTTCCTAAAAAAAATGAAATTTTCAATAAAATCCCACAACCCATTATAAATCGTTTAAGAAATCACTTAGTACATATCTAATGAACAGATATGTACTAAGATTTATACACACTACAAAAGTTTTTTGACTGATAATTGTAATTAGCCATTTAAATTATTAATTTATTTTTTTGCATTGTCAAGCAATGTCTATTAATTACCGATAAGATTGCTGTATACAATACATGTACAATGTAATATGTGTGCAATAAATGATTTGATTTAACTAACCTAAGGTACCTGCGTAATTTAAGAATTTTCGATACATCACAATTTTCGAACAGTAGTACCTACACTTGGGTATCAGTAATAGGTATTTTATAATATAATGCTACTGACACCCATGTAGATGTATCTGGATATAACCTGGTTAAGGCCATTTTGATTATTCATGTCGATAACATTTTTTCTGTAGGTACCTATAGGTACCAAAAATAATTCAGGTATAACCGTTCTCACGCGTAACCGTTGACATAGTGAATAATTATAAAGTAGCTTACCTGATGTATCCTCGATAGATACCTATGTTGTTGGTGATATTGAAGCGTGTATTATAACCTAGTTGGAGATTTCTTGATTTTTTGACGATGACGATGGCGATGAAGGCTAAATTCACACGGAGTATTTTTTCCCGTATACCGTATTCGAGATTTTCTCGAACGTCGTAGTGACAATAGACTTTAAATAATAACGTTCACACCGATCCCGCATACCGTATTCGAGAACGGTACTATGTCACTACGACGTTCGAATTTAGCCTTACTAGCCAGTAAATATACCGCCGTAGTCTGAAATGTCAGACAATTCAATATCCAGCTCATCTCGCCGAAGTCTGATAGGTAAATAAGACAAAGGTTTGATCAAGTTTTTATAATGTAAAAAATAGTCCCAGTCAAATACAAGCTCTGATCTGCGTGATGTGATTTTTTTTAACGGCGACACGGGCACGATCGATGTAAAAATGGTCAAATGAAAGTCAATATTATCTTCATTATTGAACGTATTGCGAAAACACAAATCAAATTATTTATTAACTAAATATTTTGATTTGTATTTTTTTATTTTTCCCCAGTAGTCCCACTACTTAATACTATATAAAATACTACCTATATACAGGGTGGTCCAAACCTTGACGTCAAAAATTTTTTTTTAGATTCCTCACGTCATGAGCTATCAGAATATACCCCATGTATGTTAGCCAATTTTTGTAGTTTTCGAGTTCTGATTTTTTGAAAAATTTTTTTTGAGAAACTCTGGAATGAAGAAATTTATTAATAAAAAAAAAGTTCTGGGTTTTTTAACTATTTTCTTTTTGTAAAAGTATTACTACAAATAAAGCAATTACTGACAAAAAAAATAGCGTCCTCACTTTGATACAAGTAGGATGAAAAAATACTAAATTCAAAATTATACGCTAAAAACGCATCAAAATAGCATTACGAGTAATGTAGGTAAATAATAAAATAAAACATATCCCAAGGAATTTTCGTATTCTAAAGACCGCCTTAGACCTTGAGCCTTCGTAAAAGCAAAAAAAAAGTGATACTAAATGATGAAGATTTTTCGGAGTAGTCGGTCAAATAAACTTAAAAAAAACTTCTAAA
The DNA here is from genome assembly GCA_025490895.1 of Thaumatotibia leucotreta. Lineage (NCBI taxonomy): Eukaryota > Metazoa > Arthropoda > Insecta > Lepidoptera > Tortricidae > Thaumatotibia > Thaumatotibia leucotreta. Next base: position 17,132 of record JALPQI010031667.1, on the reverse strand, counting down.
TTTTTAATTTAAAAATAAAGTAAAATTTCGTCCGTTTTGTTGTTCTTGTCAATAAACAAAGACAGAAAATACCACGAAAACTCAATTTGTATAGTTATTCAAGTAATTTTTTACTACTTTAAACTTTTTTAAGTTTACTTGACCGACTACTCCGAAAAATCCTCATCATTAAGTATTAATTTTTTTGCTTTTACGAAGGCTTAAGGTCTAGGGCGGTCTTTAGAATACGAAAATTCCTTGGGATATGTCTTATTTTTTACGTACATTAATGCTATTTTGATGCATTTTTAGCGTAAAATTTTTAATTTAGTATTTTTTTATCGCACTTGTATCAAAGTGAGGACGCTAATTTTTTTGTCAGTACATGCTTTATTTGTAGTAATACTTTTACAAAAAGAAACTAGTTAAAAAACCCAGAACTTTTTTTTTATTAATAAATTTCTTCATTCAGAATACAGAATACAGAATACAGAATTTATTTGGTAAAAGTAAAATTCTTACATGTCAATTTTTATATAGGTGGGTAGGTATGTAATTACAATTAATAGATGTCATTTTACAATAATAGTCGGTACTTAGGTTTAAAATGTATACAATAGGTATTAAATATTATGTTTATACAATATAAAGAAAACAGCGCTGGGTCAGTGATCTTTACCGTAATATATTTGTAAAGTCATTTATGCAATAATATGCCCTTTCAATAAGTAGTTGTTTTAATTTAGATTTAAATATTTGGTCTGTTTTAGAGTCTGTTATGCAGGCTGGTAATGAGTTATAGATGAGTGGTCCCATGATGCTGAGTGAGTGTCGTGACTTGGCGAGTCGTCGCCGCGGTACGATGAGCTGAGGACGTCTGCGCGCGGGGGTGTCGCGGGTTTGGGCGCTGGGTTTATACTTATCAATATTAGTCCTAACGTGCATACAAGCAGCCATAATATATACGCACGGTAAGGTAAGTATCTTATGTTTCCTAAATAGTTCTTGTGCCGGATGACTAACAGGTTTTCCGTCAATTATACGCACGGCTCGTTTTTGCATACGAAACATTCTGTCGCGATCAGCAGCTGTGGCCCATAGATCCACGCCTTGAATTAAGATCGAATGAAAATACCCAAAATATGCTTTCTTGAGATTCTCAATCGATAGGCTAGGGGCCAATCTCGACAGAGCATAACATGCTGAGGCCAGTCGATCACAAGTCAACGCGATGTGCGGAGCCCATGTCAGCCCGGCGTCAATTGTAAACCCGAGGTACTTTGAAGTGCCTACTTGTGGGATTTGAGTATCATTTAATACAATGTTTAGACTTCTTTTTATTGTATTTTTTAGCTGAAAATGAATAATATTTGTCTTATCAAGGTTTAGCATCATACCGTTAGCAGAAAACCATTTATCGATTTCATTTATCACCTTACAGAGGTCAGATTTTAAGTTCTCGAAACTGTCAGCATTAACTATAATGCAGGTATCGTCGGCAAACATAACGTATTCTACACCGGTACAAGCAGTTATTATATCATTTACTAGGATTAGGAATAGGTAGTTTCCGGCGACCGAGCCCTGCGGGACGGCACTGTCACCCGTTGACACCAGGTCTGACCTGGAGTTCCGAACATAAGTGCACTGCTTCCTGTTTTGTAGGAAAGACGCAAACGTTTTGTGAAGTGAGCCTGTAATACCATACTGTGACAACTTATTCAAGAGTAGAGGGTGGTCAATCATCTCGAAGGCGCGCGACAAGTCGCAGAAGATAGCGGCGACATGCCGTGCGTCCTCGAGGTGTCCCAGCACTCGCCCCACCACGTCGCGCACGGCGTCACATGTGGATCGGCCGGGTTGGTAGGCGTATTGTTGTTTATTTAATAAACTATTTTCGGTAAAATATTTCATCAGTGTATTACTAATCAGTCGTTCGAAAATTTTCGATATTATTGGGACAAGTGATATCGGCCGGTATGACTTGGGTAAAAGCACTTCACCTTTGCCCTTGTATACGGGCTGCACCTTTATTAATTTTAAGATATCGGGGTAGACCCCGGCGGTTACACATTCATTAAATAATAATAGTAGCAATGATATAAGTGATGGTGGTAGGCAATCAATGATATGTGTAGACATATCATTTATGTCCTTAGAGGTTTTTCTTTTAATTATTTTACATGTTAATATCATTTCGCTTAGAGTGAACGGGGTGAAAATTAATTTAGGAGGGAGTTCATTTAGGTAAGTTGATAGGTATTTGAGCGCAGTGGGTACATTACAGAATTTCTCAAAAAAAAATTTTCAAAAATTCATAACTCGAAAACTTCAAAAAATCGGCTAACATACATGGGGTATATTCTAATAGCTCATGAGGTGAGGAATCTAAAAAAAAATTTTTGACGTCAAGGTTTGGACCACCCTGTATATTAGATGTCATATACCAAAGAAAAACGACCAAGATCACCTAATGTCCGAGGTGGGGATCGAACCCACGTCCTCAGCTGTCGCGGCTGATGCCTGTATCCCTCGGCCACTCGGTCTTAGCAACCACCGGTCAAATTTCTCGGGTATATGCAATCCCATACAAGGCTAGGCGCCTTTTACCATTCTCTAAGGGCAAGCAATATATACCTGCACCTATGGACGTTTGTGCACTACACTGACTTTTACCGTCCGGTAGTCCGGTTTTTTACGGTCCAATATGCCACGCCATTAAATGTATACAGTAGCTTGTGCACTATACGTAATTTTACCGTCCGACATTTTACTTTTCCCCATTCCGGACAGTATTTTTCCGATCCGAGATGACAGCTATGAAAAACGTGTTAATGCTTGTGCACTGCGTCCGGTATTGCACTGACTTTTATGGCTGTCGACTGACTTTTCATGCTACTATGCCGCACCTCCGAGTAAAAAGACGGACAAGTGCACAAGCCAATCATCCGTTTTTTTCATGCTACTATGCCGCACCTCCGAGTAAAAAGACGGACAAGTGCACAAGCCAATCATGCGTTATGCCATATCGTACCATGAAAACTCGGTCTGCCGGACAGTAAAATTCATTGTGGTGCACAAACGCCCTATTAGAATACTTTACAGTTTTCTAGAATAGCTAGAGAGAGCTGGTGCTAAATATTTTGATTTGTATTTTTTATTTTTCCCCAGTCACACTACTTAATACTATATAAATTATAAATATTAGATGTCATATACCAAAGAAAAAAAAATTATCTACATTATATTAAACATAATTTATTTGCATGTGTTTATAAATCTTACTCGTTTTACTTTGGAGGACGCAAAGATTACGTCTCCACCTGTCTCGGTTTTGGGTTTGACAGGTTTTTTATTGGATTCTCGATTTCCTATTCAAGTTTGGGAGTTTTGCTAACTGGACCGTGAAATAAGTGTGGCTAATGCTTAAACCCCGCATGCGGACAGTGAATCGTGGCAACATTGCAAGTGACAGTTTTACATGAGGGTAATCTAAGTGATCTCAATATCTGGTGTTATTACTATTTTTTTTTTAATAATAATTTTAAATTTTTATTAGGTAGGTACTCATTAGATACATTGTACCCACAAAACTTTAATTGAGCCTATAGCGTGAAAGTCGGTCGATTTACATAAGATGGTGGTCATAAATGATGTTGACGATAAATGATGATGGTGTAGTTATTATAACTGTACCTACGGTCCTATGTAATAAGTACCTACGTACTTACCTACGAAGTCACGCGAAAGTACCTAAATAAAAAAACATTCAGTAGCACATACCGCTCGTATGGGTTAATCTACTTTTTTTGTCTGTTGTTGCCATGGTGACGGTCACCTGAGTCACGCTGGTTTTATGCAAAATAATGCTACTTAAATTTTGCAATAACAGTCATAACAGACAAACACAGTTGATTCCCCTTATATGTATATACCTATCTACCAAAAAAACACAAATCTTTCAAAGATTTTTTTCTGAAATTATTTAAATTCTATTAAATCATTCATCGGGACCTAGGTACCTACTTACCATATTTTAAGCAAATGGGGGAAGTTGCATCAGGGGAAAAGACAAACACTGCTCATAGTGTCAAAAGAAAATATATATTTAAAAAACTTACAATGATCATAGTACAGTAGGTACCTACCCATATGAACAAACAGGTACCTATATCAATGAGAAGGTTTAAACAATTTCAGATCATTTATATATAAATCAGCTTAAGAGCATCACATTAAGTACCTATATCTTACCTTGAAAAATAAAGAAAAATCTAATGGGCCTACACATTCGATTTTTATTACCTATAGATTTTTCTTTATTTCGACGCTGAAAAGCAAACACGTAGTAACCAACACAAGGTCAAAATTTTTTTTATTGCACTTTCGGAATCTTCGATTTTTTCCGCGTCGATTGGTGCCATCCGCGTGCCGATATGATGAAAAACAAGGAAATTAGGAACTACAAATTTTCCCATTTTTCTTGAAATGTATTCTCCAAACACGTAGTAAGTAGCAAAAAAACCTCTGTTATTTAAATCAAAGCATTTACAGCACTTAAAACCGCCCCTTGTTCTGACGACGATGCTGGTTACTACGTGTTTGCCGCTCATAGATTTGAAAGTCTTGCAGTTACGCCATTTGGCAGGAAATAATATTTTGGCTAGCAGTATCAAATTAGAGAATCTTGTCTTTTACTGCGTTTACAAGGATCACGTAAAGCTAGCTACTTAATAATTACTTCACTTTTGTAGGGTGTAGGGGCTTAGATTCGCGCGCCTTAAAACGTTTTAACGTGGCAGTCGCCGCCATTGCGCATACGCTTACGACGTCACTCAGTGCGGTCCGCGGAGCGAAAGTGAGTCGAAGTGTTTGGAATTTTGAAACATTATAACGAGAATTTTGCCTAAAGTGATTACTGATTAAAATAAAAAAATAAAACGGATAAACGCACGTATATTCATTAAATTTAACTTCATTCCGACGTTTCGAACACTTTATAGGGGTTCGTGGTCTGCGGGCGACTGACAATCGAGGAAATTTGATAGATCTACTTACATCAAAATAAGAATGATAAGTACAAAACTACCCACAAATAATATACTAAACCACAGACATTTTAAGGGATGATGAAGATATTACAAATATTGCAAATGAAGCTAGTTATTCATCATAAGTATTTTCAAAATGAAGACAAAAACAAAATAAATAATCTACGCCGGTTCTATCCCTACACCTCTGACCTGAGAAGAAATCCCTTCTTTTGTATGATTGTATTGTTAGGAAGGTATCCCAATTTTGGGACCGGCAAGAAACTCAGAGGGACACATCTATTAAAAAAACATTTGTAGTACTTCTTAAGATCCGCATGCACTAAACCGAAACATACATATTATTTACATACATACGTATTTCTTATTTGTAAAAATTGCCTGTACTAAAAAGCTCAATACCGTCGTACCCATTAGTCTCACGATCTATGCGAGCCTGTCTGCTCCTTTATTAGATGAACTATAGGATCCCAAGCTGGTGATAGTGATAAGCTTGTTTCTATCCTATTAAAATTTTAATATTTCATTATCACAATGACCTCGCCAAGTGCGAGTCAGACTCGCGCGCGAAGGGTTCCGTACCATTATCATTAAAAAATACAGTTAAATCAACCTATCTCAAAAACTATAAGAGATAATTTAATCAAACTAAAAATCGTTGATAGAGTTTATTAATATGCAATATTTTTTTTTTAGAATTTTATAGCACGTAGTTTAAAAAATAGAGGGGGGGGGACACATTTTTCAGACTTTGACAGCTGATATCTCAAAAACGGTTAGCTTAAATAAAAATGTGATATATAAACCTTTATATCCTCAGTTACATGTATGGAGGGCCCCAACTAGGGCCTGCAGTACCGGGGCCGGTACTGAGATTTTCATGTCCCGGTACCGACCGGTACCAGTACCGGGACTCCCGGTTCTGTCCGGTTCTTCCATCCGCGTATGACTTAATGATAATGACTTTATTACTAAATTGTTTATTGAACAAAGAAATATAAATAAACCGCTATGCAGCGCTTATAGTATTAAATGTGACGTTTTCAAGTTAAAGGTAGTACCATATGGACGAAATTTGCTGACAATGTTGCACCTTTATGAAAATGTCATAAAACTTACAAACTATATATCGTCTATTAAAGACAAAAGCGACACAACTAAAAAACCATGAAAAAATATTTCATTACAAAAACGAAATTATAAACACTAATATTTTACGTGGCACTAAGCCACCTCTGTCGATTTGTCGTTAGAAAGTATCAAAATTATGCAGATGCCCTTTTTGCGCTATCACACTTTCGTTAGTACTAACTTCAATGCTAAATCACCATTTTGTCAGTTGCGACTTGACCTCGACCGTTGATAAAAACGCATGACATTTCTGGGGAAAAGTGCCATAAAGCCAAAAAAGAAGTGATTGTGTTAAGAATTTTATAAGTAAATGTGCCAATTTGTAAATGTGGCCGTTTTGAATAAAATAAATATGTAAATATTGTGTTCCTTTATATAAAAAGGAGTCACAATACGGCATGTGGTGGTTTTGATTTTAAAAGTGTATCCTCTTAAATTGGATTTTTCCTAAAACAAAACTGCCGTATTTGGATTTGCAAACTTTTTGAATTAAAAATATATTCGAGTCCATCAAACGCAGGTGACATTCGTATACGTGGCTGCTTTGAATAAAATAAATGTGTATGTATTATTTATAAACAAAAGAAACGCAATACGGAATGTGGCAGTTTAGAGACAAAAAACAAAACGATCGTATTTGCAATTTAGACTAATATTTAAATCCAAAAATGTGCCATAGTTAATATTATATTCTTGTTATGCAAAGAGTTATGTTTGTTTTGCATGAAATCTGCTGATTTCTTACAAAACATGTTTGTTTTGCTGATCTGACAAGAAATAATATTGCCCCTAGGTTTAAATAAACAATCAAATTTGATATTATTATATTGATATACAGGGTGTTTTTTTTTCGACCGTTCAAATTCTACGTAGTGAATGTGTAGGTCATACTGACCAACTTTTACTATGGGGACAAAGTCTAAATCGCGAAAAAAAAATCAGCTGTTTCATACATTTCGGCCGGCGTAATGCCGCCAATTTGTATGAAACAGCTGATTTTTTTTTCGCGATTTCGACTTTGTCCCCATAGTAAAAGTTGGTGAGTATGACCTACACATTCACTACGTAGAATTTGAACGGTCGAAAAAAAAACACCCTGTATACATCGGGCAACATCAAAATGTCATAATTCAAAGATAGCTTTTTTTGTGGACAGGCATACAGAGGTTTCATGCCCATACATCTGTCATCATCATAAATTTAAATAATGTCATAATTTAAAGATAGCTTTTTTTGTGGATATGACTACACAGAGGTGTAATACCTATAGATTTTATCCATTTTATGTATTAATTGTGTTATGTATAAATATTTGACTTTAAATATTAAAAAAAATATACACACAAAAGCACTCGTGTGCTTCACACGATCACATCACAGCTACATAAGAGTTAAAAACATAATCTCTTGCTATATTTGTTAAAACACAAACACAGCTCTGAAAAAACCGCATCTTGATTATTTAACATAGAACCGGGAAAGAACCGGGACATTATATTCAGTACCGGTTCTCTCGGTACCGGGAGTACCGGGAAATTCCCGGTACTGAGAGAACCGGGAGCAGGCCCTAGCCCCAACCCCAATTTTTTTTTTTACAATATAGTATCACAATTTTGTAACGGTCCATAAAACATATCATTACCAAATTTCATCACTGTAGCATTTATAGTTTCTGAGTAAATCGGCTGTGACAGACGGACAGACGGACAGACGGACATGACGAATCTATAAGGGTTCCGTTTTTGCCATTTTGGCTACGGAACCCTAATATTGTCTGTGGTTAAGTAAATTTTTCTTTGTGGGTAGCTTTTGTACTTATCTTTCTTATTTTGTTTGTTCGAAACATCGGGATGAAGTTCAATTTAATTAATATACTATCCGTTTCTATACTTTTATTTCATGAGCAATCATCTCAAAATATTAAAGTGATTAATTTTATTAACATGTTAGTTTTTTATTTTTTTTATTTGGACGTATTCAAAGTAGGCTTTTCTTTTGTTAGTATAGGTATATTATACAAAGTTAACGTTGTGTTTATATTATAATAATTAACTACATGATTATCAATGAAGATAACTGATACTGCAGATATAGACTGAGCAAAAGTAGTATAAAGATAGAATGACATACTTTTTTAGTCGTTTCTTCTGTCCAGCGTGGACGTTTCTTTATTACTTAATAGGATCTCATTATGTTTTCTATATGTAGGAACCAAGTTCATAATGCGTTTATATTATTATAAATATTATAATAATTTATCTTCATGGTTATGAATAAATGATTGATACTTTAGATACAAGATAAACAACTAAAAAATGTTATCAGTGTCAAACGTGCTAGATAGAAGTACTTATAGATTTTTTAGTTGTTTATCTTGTTTAAACTGGGCTCAAATATGTTATACTTTGCTAAAACTATACATTTTATAAAAGTCTAATTATGATTTTTCAAGATAAAGGTATACTTATACGTTTCGTTTTTAATTTAATTATTTCATTTTTGATTATTACACTTCAAGTGGTTTGATTTTCATATTTAATTCCTTTAAGTCTCTTCTCATTTTTAACGAAACATTTGAAAAGTCGTGTGTTTTGTTTCGCGATTCCATTAAAGTCACTTTAAAAGTCATCCTAAAAATGTTGGCAATACATTTAATGCATTTGAAAATACTTACAATACGAAAACAAATAGTGTTACAGCACTGGGCTCATTGAAATTATCTAAAGCATGTGGTTTAACACTTTATTACCGTTACTTTTAGTAAACTTAAAGTGGGTTACTGCGTTTTTGCTATCCACAAAAACGATAGAAAAATGCTATTTCATACATTTGTTGACGTCGGTTACTACGTGTTTGCTAACTGTAAAAAAACAACCAAAACGTAGTAACCCACATAACTCCACTTGTAATAACTTATGGTGAAATTTATTTAAATGAAATTAAAGACAAAAAAAATGTGGATATTGTGTCCAATTTTTAATAAGATGTGTCCATAAATACGAAAGTTATGATTTTTTTTTCAAAACTCGGGAGGTTTTTCGGCTCTGGTGAACAATTTCATTTTTGTGGGTTACTACGTGTTTGCTTTTCGCCGTCGATTTGATGTCGACATGACCAATTTCCATCGAGCAACTCTATTAAACTGTATTTTAGCCAAACGAGAGCCTACTTATCTATAGTAGTCAGACTAATATTACAATATGGTTGGTATTACCCACGGAATAGAAGTGATGGTACTTACCTAAGTGATGAATAGTGCGCTCAATAAAAAATTAAATCGTAAATGTAGGTTGGTGCAACGCGCCACGACTTAATTGATTTTATTTGCCTACCTAATCTAAAACTAAATGATATAATAGGTAAGTTCCTACTACTTTCACTCACTAGTCTCACTACTAATATCAGCGGCCCTACCGCGGACTTCGTAATCCGCAGGAGGCAATTTCGAGGATTTGCCTGTCTATCCAACAAAAGCGTCATATTCATATAAGAGTGACAGAAATTTACGAATTCCGAAGTTCGCTGGTTCTTGGCCGGAAAGAACATGTCTACTCACATTTTAAAAACTCTGATTTCCATCTTAAAATTAAATTTATAATAATTTAATATCCTGTTATTATAATTTTTAAAACATAATATAACAGGTGATTCTTGAGTCTTGAACAGGAGTGAACAGCGGCCCTACCGCGAACTTTGAAATTCGCAAATTTCGAGGATTTGTCTCTCTCACTCTAATGACATCGTCGTTCGAGTGACAGAGAAAAATCCTCGAAATTTACGAATTTCGATTTTCGCGGTAGAAGGCCAGAGTACTACGGCTGCAAAAAACTTAAAACAAGTAAGTCCGTTTTAGCAAATTTTACAGGAGAGCCGAAAAACGATTTTCAACTTTAAATCTCATTTACTACAAAAGTATGCAACTTATCAAATTTTTGTTTTTTGGAAAAGATTTCATGGTACAATATCTTTAACGTGTGAAATTTTCAAGCCTGAAACTGAAGCCGTTGCGAGTAGCCAGCTGAAAATTGGTTTTAACTTTGTCATAAAATAAGATAAAATAGTCGTATCAATCTTAAAAGCAAGCAACACACGACTTGCTTGTTTCTATCGTTGGCTACACGTCCGTAAACCTATGTAGTTGTCTATTATGTTTATAGAATTAGTGTAGATTAGATAATCATTATCATAATTTTCACTATTAATGATTCTAAATGATAAGTTAAAAAATAAAATAATATTAATAAAATATTTAACCGTAATTATATTACGGTTATACAGTTAGTTGCATAACTGAGTCAATGTGCATAACTTTGACATACTTATTTCTTTATTTCAGAATAGGCTAGTTACTAAGTTTCTAATTTATTATTGATTGTTAACAACGCTTGTAAACATACTAACACGTTATATTGTTGCAGATAAAAAAAAGCATTTTATATGATAGATAATATTTAGTACCGATTCAATTTTGCACCGACATCTTTGAATGAAGATTAGTCTGATTAATTACATAAAAATAATGAACTGTTATGTAATACCTGTATGTATCGGTGTAAGCTATGTATCCATATGTAAAACCGATGTCTATTAATTACATACACAATCTTAATTTTTTTATGCATCCTTTATTTTGAACCAAAAACTGTTAAACTTCCTTTTTTTAATTTTGCGCTAAATGTATATTTTTCTTTGACGCCAGCAGGTAAAGCAATTAGTTAAAATAGAACACTATTTGCTGTTTAACATGTAATTTATTACATTAGTATCCATAACGCATTTTTTAAGTTATAGCAGAATGAAGTCCACTACGAAAATCGAAATAAGGACAAATTTGTTGAGATATTTGCCTTGACTCAGTTTTGCACCGAACTACAAATCGTCAGTTACTAACAACAATAAGCCTGATTAAAATGAATGATAACTATTTAATGGGCGTGCAATTCCTTACTTTGACTAAATGACTAACTGAATTCGGGATTCCTAAGATAAAATAAAATAAGGAGAAAAATAAATTAGGTGAAATTTTACAGGTTTTGGAATAAAATTAAGAAAAACCTAAAAGTCGTTATTAAATCAATTCTAAGACAGTTTTGTAGCAGCACTCAAGAAGTAATATCCTGCGTTTTTATGCATATTTGATTGACATCAAATTATTTACATTCTACTGAGGTACTAATATTGACTCAGTTATGCAACTAACTGTACATGTTCATTCATTACTTTCTCCCTGCGCTGATTTTATTTTTATTATTTTCCATAAGTTTGGACACTTATCTTTGCAACTATTATTATGTTATAAAACGATTATTGTTATTAGTTAATCTTTACAAACTACAACGATACAACTCACAAATAAAGAAACTGACTGTGACAGTTCGTTAGTAACAATTTTAGCAGGGTATAAGTGCACATTATACGTAATATTGTGGGTAAGTAATCAACTTTATTATAAGCCTAAGATCATATTGACAAAGTTAAATCCAAGTGTGACGCATTTATAACAAATTTAAAGTCAAGTAAGTCGAAGTTTTTCAACAATCGTACAACGATAAAAACAAGTATCTCGTGGGAATATGTTAAAAACAATCAAGTCGAATTGACACGCTTGCTTTTAGGATTGTTAAGGCTGACTCACTTGCATTTAGCTAGGTTTAAATCACTGAAACGACTTACTTGGATTCGTTTTTTTCAAATATCTGAAAAAATAAGCTAACTAAAATTTTGAAAAAAATCTGGGTTGCGCGTCTTTATGTCAGGAATTCAAAAAGTCAAAAATCAAAATTTCGCCAAAAATGGACTTGCTTGATTATAATTTGGTACAGCCGACTAGGCACGGTCACGCTGAGCAAATTGCATAAAAAAATATCCACATTATGAGTTAATTGAACCTTACCTACCTATAATTTTTTAAGGACCAATAATTAACTCACAATTTAGGAGCTTTTTCGTCATTTCTTGTTGTCTCCGTAGTGAAACTTGCTCACCGTGACCGTCCCTAGTAGCCCGTTCACACCAGCTGACGACCAAAGAATCATCCTGTATGTAAGGTATAACTCAACTTTATCCGTTAACTTTGACGACATTTAAGACAATGCAGGTATTAATATTACATCCATGAATATCCTCTCGTTTACAAAATTAGTAAGTAGGTATTTAGCATGTATTTAGAGATAGTTTCACTCACGAAGACACGTGGTTCGTATTGTCATGTCAATCATTATGGGTTAGTTTTGGACAAAACGCGCGTCTTCGTGATTGAAACGATCAAACGATCTACCTACCTACTTGCATCTTATTAATTCCATTATATATTATTATATGAATTATAATTATATCTCATATGATTTGTTCTAGTTATAGTAGCGGCATCGTAAGAAGTCGTTTTTGACAGCTCACAATAGTGTTGTGAAACGCTCGATTTTATCGTCGTAAAATTTTCAGTCAAGTGCGAAAGGGCGTTAGATCTGGTACTTGCCATTGAAAAAGTTTAATTAAAAAAGTGTTAGGTAATCCGAATTAAAAAAGTGTTTGGTAATCTTACTTAGAATCATTAGCAGGCAGCGAAACTTTGGAGCCGGTGACGTCATAATGACGTAAAGTCGCATTTAGGTAAGATGTTTTATAGGACGTGACCTCTATAAGCAAAATTCATAGCAAACCACTCCCAACCCACGTTGGCAAAGTTGCGTGCTGCTAGCTCAGAGTGCAATGTAGATATGCCAAATAGAGAAATGCCGTATATACAGTATATAAACTCACTAAAACCATTTATTAAAATCAGAGCACATCTAGGTGATAAATAACGTAGTGGTATATAAATTATTATTCTACGAAAAATAAAATTATACGTGATTTTATAATTGAATTTGTAATTATTATGTGCTTACTATTATTTTAACAATAAATTAACGATAAATTTAACAATAAATTAAGTCAACGACGATTAGGTGGCATCTGGTTCGTGGAGCAAGAGAGCAACTTTCACTTTGGAGGCAACCAAGAAATCGCGAAAAATCTTCTATTTATTGATTAATAGTCTGTGCAGAATGAGATAAAGGGCCACAGAAAGGGGAACTAATATGATTTTAAAATGGCAACTGATCGTAATATAAATCAGGCTCGGGCAAATTTGAAGGGAAAGACAAAAATAACATTTTTCTCATTCTGAACAGACTGGGATTTTAACATAATTTTAATCTTTTATTTATTTTTATGATGTAACTAGTAAGTGATTTGGTGTAAATACTAGCTTATGTGAATAAATACATTAAATCGAATAACAAGTATGACATTTATCTGGTTGTCAAGTTCCACACAGTCTGTAAAGCCGCGTATCCACCGGGCACACGGGCTCGCGAGGACCTGTCGAAACCATGACAAACTTTTAGAAAATATGTGCGTACCTACTATTATAGCAATTATTCGTACTTCCATAAAAAAAGGTTTACTTATTTATTTCGATTGACGTATCGGTAAATTGCAGCAACAGCAGTAACATCACTATTCCGTTCAGGCAACAATGAAGTTTGACATTTGCTCCATTATACCAACTGTCAAATTTTTACAGAACTTCATGTGCAAACAAACGTCAAAAACGACTTCTTACGATGCCTCTACTGTAGTTACACTGTGAATCAACTTGTACCTATTTTCTACCTATTTTGTGTACCTAGCTAATTATAAGGGTGCGGCTCCACTGACGCGGAGCGGAGCTCGGCCAATAAGACCGCATCACAGTGTTTCGAATTCGAATTTGAAGAATGTAATTGGCAATTTTGCACAGCTCCGCTCCTCTCCGCATCAGTGGAGCCGCACCCTAAGAATCTAAGTAGGTAACCCCGTAAACCCTGCTAGTCAATGCTGTTAAATAAAAAATTAAAAGTTGCTATTAAATAAAATATGTGAATTTAATCCTTTTTAGGGTTCCGTACCTCAAAAGGAAGAAACAGAACCCTTATAGGATCACTCGCGTGTCTGTCTGTTATTCTCAGTTATCAACAGCTGATTTGCCCCGAAACTGCTGGACTGATTGAGTTGAAGTTTGGCACACATATATAATTATATAAGTTTGTTTGTGACCCAAAGATAGACGTGGAACGTAATGAACTTGAAATAGGTACTTTTGGGGGGTAAATTAGGAAATTTGAAAAAAGGTTTGGCAAACTGTATCATGTGATATCAAATAAAAGGACTTAGCGTGAGGATTTTAAATGTATTTTTTTATTATTGTAAGATAAATAAGTATTTAGCAATAAGTTATTTTCAAAAATAAAAATAAAATACCAAACCTGTTCTCCGTTTTGCAAAAAATACAGAAAATAGTTCCTGACGTATACCGTTTAAGTACAGCAGAATTTGAAGTCAGTATTTTTAAATACGTAATTTACAATTGGTATTTTGTATTTCGTGAACGTACGGAGCCCTTTCCACGCGAGTCGAACGTCCCCTTTTGCCCTTTTTTTTACATTTATCCCATTTCCTCAGCATATTACTAGAATAGTTATTTATATTTTTTTTTGTAAGAAACTGTTACAAACATTATACATATTGCTACGGACAGAATGGCAATAACAAAACATACTGGTAACAATATACCAACTTAGGTTACTACAACTTCACTTATTAATTATTTTTGCTATCTGATACCTACAGAACTAGTTAACTTTCTTGGCGTACTGCGTAAGGTTCCCAGTGCCCAACATAGGCACTCTGCTCACATTAAAATAAATAAAATAATAATAATAAGAGATCCAAAAATACGTAACTCCTAGAGCGCAATAAACAGAAGTCATCATCAATGGTAGAAATGGCAAAGTTTTGTCCAAGCCCCATATAGGGTGTATGAAATTCTCGAAAATGCACAACACCATCAAACCGTACACGTACAACGATTCCCACTGGCCAAGCATAGGAAGGCGAAGAAAACCACGTCGAGGTTTCTTCTTGGGTTTCACTGGTGGCTCATATAACGTTGGAATATTCCCAAAGGCGATAGCGCTATGAGTTAATAGCATGAAGATTTTGATGGATAGAAGACTCTTTGGGTACAGTAACGGAAATAGAGAATAGTGTCCGATGGGGGATAGAATAAGGAATAGCCTTCCGTCTACGTCGCCCAGAACCGATAGGAAACTGAAACAAATAAACCATTCTGAGTTTATCATTTTAGTGGAGCACTTGACAGCGACACGTTAAATATAGAGTAGGTAAGATTTTATATGGTACCATTGTAAAAATGTTACTTGAGTGATTTTGACATTAGTTTTTTAATGAGCTGATTTTGTTGAGACTTTTACAATATTTTATTGATGCTTAGAGAAAGTTTGCAATCTTCTTTGTTAAGGTTGAATTCATTCATGAAATTGGTACTTACGTACTTTTGCAACCAACAGCACAAATTTACATTAAAATGTCAGTGCTTACCTTAAAGGTATTAAAATTAAAAGGATGGCTTTTTCGTGAACATGCCAACCGAACATAAATGACGTAGCGGCACATAATACTAGGCATCTGAAAAGGAGAATTTACGCTATTATTAGAAATTTAGTATCTAAGTGTATGTAGATGCTAACACTATTAATAATTATGAGTGGACATGCATGTATTTTTCAGGTAACTATGCGATATGCCTGTCTGACATTTGGGGGATCCTGTGAAATAAAAAAATACCTTCACATTAACATACGAACCTCACAAAGCTAACTGTTCTGTACTTTCTGTCAGCTCCAAGATGCCAAAGTTTTATTAGAGCCGGTATCATAAAAATTGCTGTTAAAGCTAATGTGTGTATAGGTTTTATGGATGGCAGCACTACATGGTTAAACTCTTGCACCAAGCCTCCTGTCATGGATGCCTCCACCTTGGGCACGTTTATGCCTGCCCGTGGCACTAAAATTAAGCAAAATATACAATTAACAAGAGTTCATTAAACTTTTTACCTTTCCCCAATTCTGTTTGTATTTTTGGTTAAAATGCCTGGTTCTCTAAGTTTAAGCCATATGTATAGGTATCTATCAGTATATAAAACAGTTGAAATATTTATTTAAAACCAAAAGCTACATCTACCAAACTTGCAATATACACTACAAGATGTTGATTAGATAATTTTGAATTTGTCATGTCAGCAGACTTTAATATCAGCATTGAAAGTTGTAAAAAAATGCAAGCAATAATGTGATCAAATATACTTACAAGCATGCTGTAACACTTTATCTGAAAAATTGTATAAGGCCCAGAAATTAGGAGCCCAGTATGCATGGCATAAGCCTCTTTTAAATGGGAACAATCTTGATAATACCTAAAAATAGTTCCAAGTTATTAAATTATAAACCCTATGAGCTGAATAGGCTATTAATACATTTATTATGTTTTACCTGTGGTATATGGTCCAAAAATGGTCCAAATGATAAGGCAAATACTGAAATGACAGTAATTGCCAATTTAAACAAATTCATGAAGGAAAATGAGTACCAGGGGGTATGCACACCATCATTTGTTGATATGGTAAAACAGTATGCCCTGAGCAAGTGCACAACAAATGCAGGGGCTACATAGAGGTATATGTGCTTCAAGTTTAGCAACACAGCAAACCATAGTGCTGCGGTCACATAGTTGCCCTGAAACAATGTGAGCATGAGTTGTCATTAAGTAATTACAATTAAACAGTACAAATTTATAATGAATCAGTCAGAAAGTACTGTCTTGCTGCTCATGATCAACTACATAAAGTTTGAGACAAGTTACACATAAATAAAGTATATCCAATACATCCAATCCATGCAAAAACACTATTACTAGTTATTACATTATACTTACTCTAATCATATTCGACATTGAATATAGAAGAAAACCGTACAAAAATCCATTGTATTGAAAATGTATGTGATCAACCATCAGCAACCCTGGGTTAGATACTAGCAGTATGAATACAAGCAGCTTACCATCACTAATGAGATTTGCACAGCTGAAATC
>JALPQI010031666.1:0-30634 GCA_025490895.1 Thaumatotibia leucotreta | reverse complement strand
ATCCTGGCGTAGAAGAGAATAATCAAGAACAAATGCGGGTAGTTCGAAAAACCCGCGCAGCTCGAAGGTGTTGATACAGTTACTCACCAGTCTGCCTGCGACCACGGGTGTAACGTTATGTCCGAAAGGTCAGGATATAATTAAACGTAAGTTTACGCGATTTAGACCTGTTTGTCTTTAAAATATGAGTGATAATAGTGTAAGTTCAAACCAATATATTACATGAAGTTTACTTGAATTTTGAAAACAAAACTAAGAACCCTTTCGTACTACACACTGTTCCCCGAGCCTGAGTTTTATCTAAATTAAAACTAAAAATTACTCGGAACGTACTCTAAAATGCGCGTCTTATCCAAACAAATTCAATTTTAATGTAATATCCATTCCGTTCACAAGGCTTAAGAAAACATACTTTCAATTCACAACAAAAGCTCCTAAAAATACGTTTTCACGCCCTTTTCTCTTAAAGAATGAAAGGATTACTTGAATACGAAATGAATAGCAAACACGACAACAACTTGGTACCATGTCGTTCTAACATGTAAGATATTTACGTTTATACTACATACTTTTTTCTAAAACGATAAAGTTCTCACATTTCGTTAAGCTGAACTTCTCTATTTCATAAGAGATAAAGTCTAAATTCAATCGCAAGTTCATTTAAATAAATTGTTTCAGGAATACAATTTACTATTAAGGACTCTAAGGCGTTTGAGACAAAATTGATTTTAGCTTGTTAGTGAAATTCATCTTAGCTGATAATCGAGTCTTCAATTCCATTTGTAAGTCTCAGATGTTTTGAGTACATTATCGTTTAGAATACGATAGGTTGTTTTTGATGCTCGCTTGTGAACATGAATATGTAAGTTAGATCAACGCTACAATATTTAATTACTTGTTTATATTCGACGTCTTGCGGCATTTTCCAATAGAAGGTTGTTTTGTCAGCCTCCGTAGCCTAGTTGGTAGTGACCCTGCCTACGAAGCTGGAGGTTACTGGTTCGAATCCCGGCGAGGGCATTGTTTGTGTATTTATTTATTACAAATATTTGTTCCTTGGTTGGCTGTCTATGTATTTAAGTGTCTGTATGTATCTATCTATTATATAACATCGTCGTCTGGTACCAACATGCAGCCTTAACACATTGAGTGCCGGGAACTCCCGAGATGAGTTCTCTGTGGGAGGTCCATTTTAGCTACAAAGCGGAAAAATCACGGGATCAGCTACGAGCGTAGCGCGTAGCACTCGTCCGCAATGAAATTGTTAATTGAGCTTACCGTGGGACTAGGTCGATTTGTGTTAGATGTCCCTAAGATATTTATTTATTACGACTTAATTCATTTAAACAACAAACATTAAAATAATACAGTCTTTCAAAATCCACAACACAGGTTTCGTCAGGGGGAAACAGATACAGCTTAGCCACAGGCCTCGTCACATTCCTACAAACGATGTCATCCGCAACAGGCTTTGTCAATCATTCACACTAAGTAAATCTATTAGGTACGAGGCCCACCTCGGTCACACAAAAGTCCTCAAGTCAAAAGTTTATTTATTTATTATGTATAATAATAATAATAAGATGCAGAAGGCGGTAATCCTGGACACGGCGCGCATAGTCCGGCGGTTCCTCTCGCTGCAGCCTTATCGCTAAAGAGCGATCTCTTCCAGACAACCTTTGGATAGTGAAATGGCGAAAAGAAACTTTAATGGGCAGTGCAAACAAACAAAGGAACAATGAAATATGTATATTTCATAAATAAAATACATAGACTACATGAGACGCATATCGAGAACAAACTACATAAACTAATATATAAACTATATACCAACTAAATAAGCAAGGACACAGTACGTTTTTCCTTCATAACACAAAAGCAAAGAATTACTAGCAAAGACTACGACTAATTTACGATAAGGACAGATAATGTTCTTTCAAGCGCTTTTTAAATATTGGTATACATACGACTATAGGCTTTTCGAAATCAGATCAGCAGGTCTAGCCAAGATGCTTCTGCAATCGTATACGATAAGCGGTAAGTAATAAACGTATGAGAATGACAGATTAGTCCGAAAAGTCGCGTGATCATTT
Source organism: Thaumatotibia leucotreta (assembly GCA_025490895.1). Taxonomy (NCBI): domain Eukaryota; kingdom Metazoa; phylum Arthropoda; class Insecta; order Lepidoptera; family Tortricidae; genus Thaumatotibia; species Thaumatotibia leucotreta. The sequence goes on along the minus strand of JALPQI010031666.1, from coordinate 28,541 downwards.
CCATACATTATTACGGTCACGTGACTTATCGCTTATCGTATACGATTGCAAAATGACAACTTGGCTAGGCCTGTGTTTGCAATATATTTATCTCATATATTTATCCCCCATTATGAAATCCGATTTAATTAATGTAATAATGTAGTAAATTTATTCAAGTAAATTCCGTCTCTACAATTAGCGAGAAAGTGGGACGTTTTACTAAAAGGGCTCACAATAATCAACATTGGGGTGAATGAAGGTACTCGTAAAAATAAAATATTATTGAGATTTTAATGCTTCTTTTGTTCCAACTAACCCCATTTACATAGAAAGAGCACAACTAACATTTTTCTTAACTCGTAAAGTTCGTGCTAAAAATTTGCTCTGCATTAATCATGACTTCATTTTTTAACCTTACAAAAAGAGTGGAAAGTAAACATTGTTTATTTAAGTACCGGATATTAAAGGGATCTCTGGGTTACCGGTATTTTTAGGCGAATAGTAATTTTGTACCAGCACTCAAGAATATCTGGGGTCTATTCATAAATTCCATGAAAACAATAATACTTTGGACGATTAATTGGGTCAAAATTCTTTTCGTTGTTTTGTTTCATACCACTCTGTCACGCTTTTAGTTGCACGTTTATATGTATTTATATTTTTAGGGTTCCGTAGCCAAAATTTCAAAAACGGAACTCTTAAGCCATGTCCGTCTGTCCGCATAAAGATAAACGCTCGAGAAGAAAAAAAATTTTTCCCCCCCCTCTAACTTTTGATCCGTAGGTCCAAAAAATATGAAAAAAAAAACATGAATAGTGGGCTTATAGAATACTTTAAAATAAAACTATTTTGAACATAATCGGCATTAATTGCTAGTTTTTTGGGGAGTGTAAGTAATATTTCGGTTCAAGCCTTAGATTTCACCTTGTATAAATCTGTAAAGGATGTTCAGGTGTCTCGAATTACTCCTTTCTCTGCTCGACCGTGAATGAATAGTCTGAAGGTGATATTGGAACAGTCTACCCCGAACATCGATAATCGTCATTGACCATCTGTTTCTGTCACACTGATGTTGCTTTCCTTTGGAGTGATAGAGATCGTCTATCACTCCTCGAAATTACGACTGTCATGTCAAAGTTCGCGCTAGGTCTACAGAGGCCCGCAAACCACGACCGAAGTGTTCCCTCTTTCTCGCACTTGTGAATTTAAACGTAGTGACAGGGAGGTAACAATTCGTTCCTGCTTCGCGGTAGGGTATCAGATTCGCTAGTTACGGGTGAGTACACATCCGTGTATCAGCTTCAAAAAAGTTTGTTGCAAAACTAGTACGCAGATTATTTTCTTTAATGTAAAGGAAAGACTTAATTGTGAAAGGCAATCATTTTCTTTCAACGTCGCTGAGTACCTTTTTATCAATTTAGGTACGTAATCAGTTTTATACCCCATATATGTATAGTTATAATTGACCGTCTGGTGACGGCAGTAAGAATACATTTGTAACCACCCCAACTCCTCCTGCGGGTGTCGTAAGAGTCGACTAAGGGATTGAAGTGTCATTTGATAAAAGATTGATGATGGGCAGCAGCGTCATCATAGTGGACACATTACTGCGATCGCCAATCCGCTTGCCCAGCGTGGCGATTATGGGCGTTTACCTCCTAATGCGTCTATGCGCATTGTTTATAGGGGAGGCCAACGTTCAGCAGTGGACTATCATAATAATGATGATAATTATGATTATCTTTTTCCAGTTAGTCCTACGTTATGACCAAACCCAAACGTTAAACCCAGTCGAATATTTCTTTAAACAAAATGTTATCAAAATGAAATAATACTTATTCTGCAATCAAGTCTCAAATATTTGCCTTGAAGGCCCTACAGATTGTAATCTACATTTCAATCTTCGGAGAAAATCTTTTAAACCAAAACGTGATTCTCATTGTAATTCTCAGATTAAGATTTGTATAAGAATATTGAATTATTATGTTATTTGAGGATTATGTTTCGTTGCCAATATTATTATTACGGTCATTCTCAAATGTCTAGATTTAGGTCTAATTACTGTAGCCGATTTTTCCAATGGAATTTCAGTTTTAATAATCCTGTTAACATGTCACTTTTTTCAGTGTTAAAAAACTGACACGGTAATTTGATTCAGGCTTAAATTTTTAGAATTACCGTTTAAATTAAATAATATTTTTTTATGTGACGAAGGTAGATGACTGAGCTCTCAGCCCACTTGAGGGAAAGCAGGAACTGAGGCACATGGACAATCACAGTGACCAAAAATCGCCTATGCGCTGCCTGCCCTGAGGACTTAGATGTATCGCCTATATCTATGCCAGTAATTACACCGGCAATCTTACCCCCAAATCGAAACACAGCAGCAAACCACTACTAATTAGCGGCAGATTAAGGGGTAAGACGGTGGTAGCTATCCTTGGGGACCCTGAACGAGGTCTTACCTCAAAATGATGATGATGGGCAGCAGCTGTATCTGCGTGGCTATAATGGGCATTAATCTTTTCATGCGACCATACATCTAGGTTATTAGGAGAGATATATATATCCTGACTGAGATAGACTGATGATGAATGATGAAACTGAAATCGGTACCAAGAGATCCTTACCGAAATAACCTTCTCACAAATTCAAAATTAAATTCATCAAGAAATTATTTAGTTTGACGGCTTTCGTAACTTAGTCAATACGTTTACGAACTGCGCTACGTACTTCGTAGTTTCGTACAACAGTAGCTCTTTTTGTGTTGTCACCAGATCTCAGTCCACTTGACTGCTGGACGTAGGCGGGTCAAAATTATTTTCGTTGTCTCGTTTCATATATACCACTCTGTCACGCTTTTAGTTAATGTTTCGATTCACTACATGCTTATTCCGTGGACCCTTCATATGAAAAAAACCAGCGCACTTGTATTTCTTTTTCACAGTATATTTTAATTCACACATCAGAAATTGAAAACAAAACATCATCTGATATAAAAATCACCACTGCGTTACGTTTTTAGGGACACAAATTAAGACAACAAAATTTTTTTTGACCCAGGCCTCTCCTATTAACTATACGTATCTATAGACGCATTAGAATATAAATGCCCATAAGCGCCAGGGCAAACGTATTAGCGATCGCAGTAATGTGTCCACTATGATGACGCTGCTGCCTACCATCAATCTTCTATCAAATAATGGTAAGTGACACTTCAATCAGTCAACTCTTACGACAACCGCGGGAAGAGTTGTGATGGTGACAAATTTTAAATGAATAATAAACTGTCACTGCGACTTAATATACATTTTAGAATTTAGTAGTAACCTAATGATGCTCAAATTACAAGATAATATAACGTAATTTGACATTGGAGTTTCAAACACTGAAATTTCGACTCGTTAGTAGAAAATGACGTACGAGCAAAATCCGAGACTCACAGTCAATTAGGACGGTCAACAAAATTGAAATATGAGCATTTTGATTAAAGTACCGGATGTACTACTAATATTGTAATGATTTAAATTCGAATATCGAGAAATCATTGATTTTAATCGTGTCATTGATGTTAATTTGAGTTTAATCTTTATAACATAGGTTATATATTAAGATGCTTATTTATGTTGTGAATGAATAGCGTCTTAAGAAAAAAAAAGGTACCTACACTAGTATTGGTCGACCAATTTTGCATACCTCGTTACTTAGTTTTTATTATGAACAAAGTTGTATATACTACCTATTAGAAGTAACAGGGTAAATAAAGTGCCCAATGTACCCATGCCAAAAAGTTTCTAGTACAAAGTCGAATACTGGTACGTTTTTCCACCGTTTATGCCATTTTAGTCCTTGCCACGGCATGAAAAATATAAAAGCTACCTAGTGATCTGATATAATTGTCACAATGAGATGGTTCAACATGTTACAAAAAATACTTTTCGTGATAATGTATACTGATTAATGAAATTATTTATTATTCGAAGACTTACCTGGTTCGTATCGAAAATCATCTACACTCGTCTAAAAAAAGGCTACTATACATGTATACGTATACAGTCCATTCGGGGAGTCCGAGTCCGTTCCAGACGCTTCTACTTTCCGGAGATACACTTTTTGATATCATCTTGTAAAAAAGTTTCGTTATCAGACCATCGAGATGACCGTATGTCTTACAACCGCCGCTAGGGCTGTCAGTATGATTTCGTAATTGGCATAATCTGTGCTTTCGCACGCGCCTACTTAACTGCGGTACTGACAACCGTATTTAAGCATTATTTTGTTATACAACTAAGTAGCATAAATTGTTTGGCGCCTTGTTTTTCATGGTTGTAACCCTGCATTCAAAGCTGGGATCGCGGATTTGAATCGATGTATATGTCTATTTGCGTTTATTGCAAAAATGTGTTTTTAGTCTTAAGCATATTATTATTATTACAGTCCACTACTTAACTGGTCAAGAGTCTCTTTAATTACCTGTACAGGGTGTTATTTTTCACATGCGTTAAATTGGCCATTAGTCTATTAGACTACATTATATAATGATGTTTTTTTCCACTTCAAACCATACGTAAATATTTGTTAAGATACTTAATAATCACCCCTTTATTTTTTTTCTCGTACTACAGGGCCCACTTAGTAGAGTAGCCGTAACATGACTTTGCAAGTATCGGTAACGTTAGGTTTACTCGATACATAAATCAGACCATCGCACTCGCTCAAATATGTTACTGCGAGCGTGGTAAATTCCATTACTCACGTTGAAAATTTCCAGATTAAATGCCGTTTTTTTTTCAATCAGCAAGTTTTTTTCCGGATTTTCTCGAAAAAATCAATGAAAATTTTCACTTTAACCCAATGTGAATTAGGTCTAATTTTCATTTATACCAGGAGAACGCGATGTCACCGAGGAAAAGTCAATTGAGATAGACCTTAAGGAGTGACAGTGACAGTGATATTGATTATTTCTGTAAAAACCCAAAAAAAACTTTCCCGATAAATACATTAGATTTTTTCTGACTTCTTCAACGCTATGCATTACGTATCGAGTAAAATCTAACGTATCCTTTACTTTCCAACTCATACGTTAAGCGTTAGCGATTGTCAACTTGTCTAAGCACCCAGTAGCCGTACCGCAGCACCCTAGACAACTTGCCAATCGCTAACGCTTAATCGTCAATCGTAAACGAAAGGCACCTAACTGTCTTTGTCGCACTAATATGAAAGAGTGACAGAGAGGGGAAACTACGATACGCTACTAAGCGTTAGCGATTGGCAACTTGGCTAAGCATCCTGTTCTCATTACACCAATGTCACCTTGGGTACGGTCGGCCCTAATAATATGTATACGATTTAGATCCTTATGCCTTTGACATACGTTCCGAAATGTACACATATTATTAGACGTGACTACGTGTACAGAAGGCTTAGTTTCAGCTGGGTAATTAGTAAGTGTTCGTATTCATTACACCTGATTAGCTCAGCTTACCCTAAATGGGGTGAGTTGGTAAATGTCGATATCTCGGCGCTGGCTTAGAAGTAAAGATGTCAGCTTTATTATACGTATAAAACGATCGTTTTCAATACGGGAGCATTGGTTTGGTTATTACATCTGTCACGCAATATCATGTAACAACTATACAGAGTCTTAAAATAATGGTGATACAAGATGATAAAACATGAATCTATTAATAAGTGTGAACAAACAATTACTATGGGGCCAACTATAAAAACTCAAGAAAAAAATCGATGCTCCCAGACATTTTGGTCAACCTATCTTAGCCCATTTCTATGAACAACATTAAAAATGTTGTCTTATTTCTTGAGCTTTCACATATGGACCAATAGTTAAGGTTATTCAAAATCTATTCGAATATTTATCAAACGAGTTACTCACGTAATTTAAGTCGATAATTGCTTGACATGTTTCGATCTATTTAGAGGATCCTCATCATGGAGTACCCGCGACCAAAGCCCGACGTGTACTGCGGGCTTGCGCTCTGCTAGAGCGGGGTTAGCCGCGGGCCAAAAATAAAAATTTAAAAATGTTTGAGTCTCACGTTAGTTATTATTCTAATCAAAATCATTAAGAGTTTCATGTTTTATTATCTTGTATCCCCATTTTTGTAGCACGTCGTCATCTTATTGACATATTCGTAATTTATTTAACAGAAATGGTAGCACCAAATAGTACCTACATGCACTTAATTTACAAAGTTGCAAGCTATTTGGAGTAAGAAAGTATGGATATATCTGAATAGAACCGAGATTTTATCGTGTACCTGTGTGAGCGGGCCTACTGCGAACTCAAGAATTCGTAAATTTTGTCTCTGTCACTCTAATGACGCTTTTGTTTGAGTGATAGAGACGAATCCTTTGAAAACTTTGGGTAATTCGCGGTAGTACGCCGGATGTCAAATACAAACATATTGTTTAAAAAAAACTGGTTCATGTACGTTACATTTCATGCTGACCCCCACCTATATGATGAGGCTGTTCTCTCTGGTGTAACCGGGCCTACGTGAGGCAGGTAATCCAGGCTAATGTTTAAACTAAACGCGATTCGCTGGTGTCAGATGCTTGTTAGCATGTTACCAGCTTATACCTAATAGTCTACGGGTACATTGTCGTTTCAAACACTCGTTAATTTACTTTCCAACAAACGTATTTCGAAAAATCAACCTTTTTAGGGTTCCGTAGCCAAAATGACAGAAACGGAACCCTTATAGTTTCGCAATGACCGTCTGTCCGTCTGTCCGCAGCATAGCTCAGTGGCCGTTAAGACTAGAAATCTGCAATTTGGTACAGGTATACATAATAATCATGCAAACAAAGTGGTGCAATAAAACCTAGAAAAAAAATGTTTTTTTGGGTACCTCCCCAGCTGGTGAAGTAGGGATGTTTTTTTTATTTGCTGTAATCCTATCGTGTGGGGTATCATTGAATATGTCTCCTAAAAAGATTAAGGGTCTTAAAAGAAAGTTTTTTTCCAAAGTCAATAATTTCAAAGATAAAAAAATTGTGTCCCTCTAAGTTTTCATCCGTAGGTCCAAGAAATATGAAAAAAATTCATGAATAGTAGGCTTAAAAATACTTTAAAATAAAATTATTTTGAACATATTCGGCCCAGCCGTTGTTGAATAACTACGGAACCCTACACTGAGCATGGTCCGACATGATCTTGGCCGGTTTTTCTTTCTGTTATTGCCATGGTTACGGTCACCTGGGCCACGCTAGTTTTAATCAAAATTATACTACTTATTATTAAAGATGACGAGAAAGTACTGATAGCAAATCTAAAATTGCATCTTAAAGATACTTAAAGATTTGTATCTTATTGTTTAGATTTGCTATCAGTACGAAAAAATAACTGACATTTCAATCTGTTTTTAGGGACCAAGCCATTATTATTAAATATGAAAACGAAGCCATGATTCCTAAGAACAGATTTCGATATCTCTCATAGTTTGTAAAGTCCCTATACAAAGTCAAAGGGCCGGGCGGCGGCGGCGGCACTGAAGTATTGAAAAATTAAACTTCATCATTTAAAAAATGCATTTCATTAGTTTTAGACACAGAGCACGGACCTCTTTAGTGTGTAACCTTAGAGATAGAGGCGGCCTTGGCTGTCATTTTCATAGAAATCGACCGTGTCAGGTAATTTTGACATCTTAATGTAAATAGTGTTGTGGTATGGCTCGATATTTTTATCGATAGATTAAAACCAACAGTTATTTGATTAAAAATGTTACTTGAAAAAAGCTATTCAAACATTCTCATTTTTAAAATCTCACTAAAATGATGTCGTTATGAATGATATAAAAACAGTAAAATTTATACATTTATTAATATTATATATAGCTGCATTACCACTGATTTCTCAACGGTATGTTTTATTTCTAAACGGAAAGTACAAACTTGAAAAAATTTTGATATTTGTATAGAGTAGCAAATTTGTAGGTCCAGAAAAATATGGATTTTAGTCTACCATGTTTTGGTCAAAAAATGTTCGACGGCCCGGCTAAACGGTGAGACTTAGGTGGGGGGTGCTCGACCAAATGTCATAGGGAACTGCTGACAGTTTTTGAAGCCGCAAAAATTTTTCAAAAAAAAAAAAAAAAATTTTGCACTCAAATTTCAAAATGGTCCTTCGAGCCGGATTTTTTTGTGGTAGAATCTCTGAGGGACCTAGATTAAAGAAAAAGTGTTTTTGTGATTCTCGGATCCAAGATGGCCGCCGTAGGGCCCGTCAAAGTTTGTATGGGAACTCTTAAACGGGGGGAGATAGGTGGGGGGTGCTCGACCAAATGTCATAGAGGACCCCGAGAGCTGTCAGGTGGGCAAAAATTTTTGCAAAAAAAATTTTTTTTTTTTTTCGAAAAATTTTTTTTCATCCGATCGAGCTGGAAATTGCTGTGCGTGACTTTTGGGCTCTCCAGATTCCGAAAAAAATTTTTTCAGATTTTTTGCACAAAAAAAATTTTGTATGGATTTTTCGAAATAATGGTCCGATCGCGCAGAAATTTGGCATGCAGGCATTATTTAGGCCCAGGAAAGATGATCTGAAAAAAAATTTGGAAAAAAATCCAAGATGGCGGACACCCCGAACAAAAAGTCAAAATCCTAAGTAAGTTAAGCGAGCCCGAAGGGCGAGCTTCAGGCCGGGAGGCCGAAGGCCGACCCCGCGGAGGGCCGAAGGCCCGGAGCTTCACTCCAGGGGCCCGAGGGGGTCCCCCACCCCAGTAATTTTGGGCGAGGCCGAAGGCCTCGCTGCAGGAGGGCCGGAACATTACCAGAACCAATATAAATCTATGTTAAGCGAGCCCGAAGGGCGAGCTTCAGGGTGGGAGGCCGAAGGCCGACCTCGCGGAGGGCCGAAGGCCCGGAGCTTCACCCCGAGGGCCCAAGCGCGTCACCTCCAAGTAATTTAAAGCGAGGCCGAAGGCCGAGCTCCGAGCAAATCGAGCTACCAAGCGTTCAACAACCCCAGTTTCTCAATAAGCCGAGCCTGAGGGCCGAAGGCCCGATAGCGAGGCGTCAAGCCCGCGAAGGCCGAAGGCCGAGCTCCGCGTAGGGCCGAAGGCCCGGAGCGTCACGATTGAGGTGCTCTCCGCGCGAGCCCGAGGGCCGAAGGCCCGACGGGCGAGCCCACGCGGTGAAACTGCCCTTCCTGACTGTGTTAATAAGCGAACCGGAGGGCCGCAGGCCCGACGGTTCGCTTCGAACCCCAGCGAAGGCCGCAGGCCGAGCTCCGCGTAGGGCCGAAGGCCCGAAGCGTCCAACACAGGCGCACCAGCTCGCGAGGCCGAAGGCCGAGCTGCCAGAGTCCAGTGCTCCCATGCTACTCAATGAAAAAGTGTAACATGAAAACGAATCGGAGGGCCGCAGGCCCGACGATTCGATTCGATAAATAGCGAAGGCCGAAGGCCGAGCTCCGCGTAGGGCCGAAGGCCCGGAGCGTCCAACATAGGCGCGCCAGCTCGCGAGGCCGAAGGCCGAGCTGCCAGAGTCTAGGGCCCCCATGCTATGCAATGAAAAAGTGTAACATGAAAACGAATCGGAGGGCCGCAGGCCCGACGATTCGTTTCGACAATCTGCGAAGGCCGAAGGCCGAGCTCCGCGTAGGGCCGAAGGCCCGAAGCGTCCAACACAGGCGCGCCAGCTCGCGAGGCCGAAGGCCGAGCTGCCAGAGTCTAGGGCCCCCATGCTATGCAATGAAAAAGTGTAACATGAAAACGAATCGGAGGGCCGCAGGCCCGACGATTCGTTTCGACAATCTGCGAAGGCCGAAGGCCGAGCTCCGCGTAGGGCCGAAGGCCCGAAGCGTCCAACACAGGCGCGCCAGCTCGCGAGGCCGAAGGCCGAGCTGCCAGAGTCTAGGGCCCCCATGCTATGCAATGAAAAAGTGTAACATGAAAACGAATCGGAGGGCCGCAGGCCCGACGATTCGTTTCGACAATCTGCGAAGGCCGAAGGCCGAGCTCCGCGTAGGGCCGAAGGCCCGAAGCGTCCAACACAGGCGCGCCAGCTCGCGAGGCCGAAGGCCGAGCTGCAGGAGTCCAACGCATCCATGCTACTCAATGAAAAAGCGTAACATGAAAACGAATCGGAGGGCCGCAGGCCCGACGATTCGTTTCGACAATCTGCGAAGGCCGAAGGCCGAGCTCCGCGTAGGGCCGAAGGCCCGAAGCGTCCCTCAGAGGCCTGACAGCTCGCGAGGCCGAAGGCCGAGCTGCAAGAGTCCAGCTCACAAGCCCTATTACTGCGACAAAAGTAAAAAATAATACAAAAACAATAATAAATAAATAAAAGAAAATAAAAAATAAATCTCCAGGCCTCCTTTCCTCCAGTCGACAAAAAGAGAGGCCCGCGAGGCCCTTGGGCCTCGCGCACAGAGCAAAAAACTAGTTAATATTATTATAGCTGCATCCCGACTCATTTCTCAACGGTATGTTTTATTTCTAAACGGAAAGTACTAGCTAAAAAAAATTTTGATATTTGTATAGAGAAGCAAAATTGTAGGTCCAGAAAAATATGGATTTTGGTCTACCGCCTCCTGGTCAAAAAATGTTCAACGGCCTGGCTAAACGGTGAGACCTAGGTGGGGGGTGCTCGACCAAATGTCATAGGGAACTGCTGACAGTTTTTGAAGCCGCAAAAATTTTTGCCGAAAAAAAAAAAAAAAAATTGCACCAAATTTTCAAAATGGTCCTTCGAGCCGGATTTTTTTGTGGTAGAATCTCTGAGGGTCCTAGATTAGAAAAAAAGTTTTTTTGTGACTCCCGAATCCAAGATGGCCGCCGTAGGGCCCGTCAAAGTTTGTATGGGAACTCTTAAACGGGGGGAGATAGGTAAGGGGTGCTCGACCAAATGTCATAGAGGACCCCGAGAGCTGTCAGGTGGGCAAAAAATTTTTGTAAAAAAATTTTTTTTTTTTTTTTCGAAAAATTTTTTTTCATCCGATCGAGCTGGAAATCGCTGTGCGTGACTTTTGGGCTCTCCAGATTCCGAAAAAAATTTTTTCAGATTTTTTGCACAAAAAAAATTTTGTATGGATTTTTCGAAATAATGGTCCGATTGCGCTGAAATTTGGCATGCGGGCATTATTTGAGCCCAGGAATAATAATCTGAAAAAAAATTTTAAAAAAAATCCAAGATGGCGGCGACCCCGAACAAAAAGTCAAAATCCCAAGTAAGTTAAGCGAGCCCGAAGGGCGAGCTTCAGGCCGGGAGGCCGAAGGCCGACCCCGCGGAGGGCCGAAGGCCCGGAGCTTCACTCCCGGGGCCCATGGGGGTCCCGAACCCCAGTAATTTTGGGCGAGGCCGAAGGCCTCGCTGCAGGAGGGCCGGAACATTACCAGAACCAATATAAATCTATGTTAAGCGAGCCCGAAGGGCGAGCTTCAGGGTGGGAGGCCGAAGGCCGACCTCGCGGAGGGCCGAAGGCCCGGAGCTTCACCCCGAGGGCCCAAGCGCGTCACCTCCAAGTAATTTAAAGCGAGGCCGAAGGCCGAGCTCCGAGCAAATCGAGCTACCAAGCGTTCAACAACCCCAGTATCTTAATAAGCCGAGCCTGAGGGCCGAAGGCCCGATGGCGAGGCGTCAAGCCCGCGAAGGCCGAAGGCCGAGCTCCGCGTAGGGCCGAAGGCCCGGAGCGTCACGATCGAGGTGCTCTCCGCGCGAGCCCGAGGGCCGAAGGCCCGACGGGCGAGCCCACGCGGTGAAACTGCCCTTCCTAACTGTCTTAATAAGCGAACCGGAGGGCCGCAGGCCCGACGGTTCGCTTCCAACTCCAGCGAAGGCCGTAGGCCGAGCTCCGCGTAGGGCCGAAGGCCCGGAGCGTCCCATAGAGGCGCGGTAGCCTGCGAGGCCGGAGGCCGAGCTGCGAGAAAATAAAGCTTTTCTACGTATAACAAAATCTGAGTAACTATATAAGCTGAGCCTGAGGGCCGAAGGCCCGACGGCGAAGCTTCGTAGCTGCGAAGGCCGAAGGCCGAGCTCCGCGTAGGGCCGAAGGCCCGAAGCGTCCAACATAGGCGCGCCAGCTCGCGAGGCCGAAGGCCGAGCTGCCAGAGTCCAACGCATCCATGCTACTCAATGAAAAAGTGTAACATGAAAACGAATCGGAGGGCCGTAGGCCCGACGATTTGTTTCGATAGCCTGCGAAGGCCGAAGGCCGAGCTCCGCGTAGGGCCGAAGGCCCGAAGCGTCCAACACAGGCGTGCCAGCTCGCGAGGCCGAAGGCCGAGCTGCAAGAGTCCAGTGCTCCTATGCTACCCAATGAAAAAGTGTAGCATGAAAACGAATCGGAGGGCCGCAGGCCCGACGATTTGTTTCGACAATCTGCGAAGGCCGAAGGCCGAGCTCCGCGTAGGGCCGAAGGCCCGAAGCGTCCAACACAGGCGTGCCAGCTCGCGAGGCCGAAGGCCGAGCTGCAAGAGTCCAGTGCTCCTATGCTACCCAATGAAAAAGTGTAGCATGAAAACGAATCGGAGGGCCGCAGGCCCGACGATTCGTTTCGACAATCTGCGAAGGCCGAAGGCCGAGCTCCGCGTAGGGCCGAAGGCCCGAAGCGTCCCTCAGAGGCCTGACAGCTCGCGAGGCCGAAGGCCGAGCTGCAGGAGTCCAGCTCAAAAGCCCAAAAACTGCGATAAAAGTAGAAAATAATACAAAAACAATAATAAAAAAATTTAAGAAAATAAAAAATAAATCTCGAGTCCTCCACTCCTCCAGTCGACAAAAAGAGAGGCCCGCGAGGCCCTTGGGCCTCGCGCACAGAGCAAAAAACTAGTTAATAATATATATAGCTGCATCCCGACTCATTTCTGATTGATACGATTGTTCTCCCAGAAGGAGGTATGGTGGGGTTAAGTGTTGCATACCGTCGTATAGAGGGCGCTCTGGTGACCCCGGGAAAAATCTGACATTTCAGGATTTGCTTCCTGGTCAAAAAATGTTCGACGGCCTGGCTCAACGGTGAAAGTTAGACGGGGGGTGCTCGACCAAATGTCATAGGGAACTGCTGACAGTTTTTAAAGCCGCAAAAATTTTTCCAAAAAAAAAAAAAAAAATTTGCACTCAAATTTCAAAATGGTCCTTCGAGCCGGATTTTTTTGTGGTAGAATCTCTGAAGGACCTAGATTAAAGAAAAAGTGTTTTTGTGATTCTCGGATCCAAGATGGCCGCCGTAGGGCCCGTCAAAGTTTGTATGGGAACTCTTAAACGGGGGGAGATAGGTGGGGGGTGCTCGACCAAATGTCATAGAGGACCCCGAGAGCTTTTAGGTGAGCAAAAAATTTTTGCAAAAAAATTTTTTTTTTTTTTTCGAAATATTTTTTTTCATCCGATCGAGCTGGAAATCGCTGTGCGTGACTTTTGGGCTCTCCAGATTCCGAAAAAATTTTTTTCCGATGTTTTGCACAAAAAAAATTTTGTATGGATTTTTCGAAATAATGGTCCGATCGCGCTGAAATTTGGCATGCGGGCATTATTTGGCCCCAGGAGTGATAATCTGAAAAAAAATTTGGAAAAAAATCCAAGATGGCGGCGACCCCGAACAAAAAGTCTAAATCCCAAGTAAGTTAAGCGAGCCCGAAGGGCGAGCTTCAGGCCGGGAGGCCGAAGGCCGACCCCGCGGAGGGCCGAAGGCCCGGAGCTTCACTCTTGGGGCCCAAGGGGGTCCCGAACCCCAGTAATTTTGGGCGAGGCCGGAGGCCTCGCTGCAGGAGGGCCGGAACATTACCAGAACCAATATAAATCCATGATAAGCGAGCCCGAAGGGCGAGCTTCAGGGTGGGAGGCCGAAGGCCGACCTTGCGGAGGGCCGAAGGCCCGGAGCTTCGACCCGAGTGCCCAAGCGCGTCAACCCCAAGTAATTTAAAGCGAGGCCGAAGGCCGAGCTCCGAGCAAATCGAGCTACCAAGCGTTCAACAACGCCAGTATCTTAATAAGACGAGCCTGAGGGCCGAAGGCCCGATGGCGAGGCGTCAAGCCCGCGAAGGCCGAAGGCCGAGCTCCGCGTAGGGCCGAAGGCCCGGAGCGTCACGATCGAGGAGCTTTCCGCGCGAGCCCGAGGGCCGAAGGCCCGACGGGCGAGCCCACGCGGTGAAACTGCCCTTCCTGTCTTAATAAGCGAACCGGAGGGCCGCAGGCCCGATGGTTCGCTTCGAACCCCAGCGAAGGCCGCAGGCCGAGCTCCGCGCAGGGCCGAAGGCCCGGAGCGTCCCATTGAGGCGCGGTAGGCCGGAGGCCGAGCTGCGAGAAAACAAAGCTTTTCTACGTATAATAATGTCTGAGTAACTATATAAGCTGAGCTTGAGGGCCGAAGGCCCGAAGGCGAAGCTTCGTAGCCGCGAAGGCCGAAGGCCGAGCTCCGCGTAGGGCCGAAGGCCCGAAGCGTCCAACACAGGCGAGCCAGCTTGCGAGGCCGAAGGCCGAGCTGCCAGAGTCCAGAACTCCCATGCTACTTAATGAAAAAGTATAATATGAAAACGAATCGGAGGGCCGCAGGCCCGACGATTCGTTTCGTCAACCTGCGAAGGCCGAAGGCCGAGCTCCGCGTAGGGCCGAAGGCCCGAAGCGTCCCTCAGAGGCGTGACAGCTCGCGAGGCCGAAGGCCGAGCTGCAGAAGTCCAAGGCATCCATGCTACTCAATGAAAAAGTGTAACATGAAAACGAATCGGAGGGCCGCAGGCCCGACGATTCGTTTCGACAATCTGCGAAGGCCGAAGGCCGAGCTCCGCGTAGGGCCGAAGGCCCGAAGCGTCCAACAAGGGCGCGCCAGCTCGCGAGGTCGAAGGCCGAGCTGCAGGAGTCCAACGCATCCAGGCTACGCAATGAATAAGTGTAAAATAAAAACGAATCGGAGGGCCGCAGGCCCGACGATTCGTTTCGACAATCTGCGAAGGCCGCAGGCCGAGCTCCGCGTAGGGCCGAAGGCCCGAAGCGTCCCTCAGAGGCGTGACAGCTCGCGAGGCCGAAGGCCGAGCTGCAGGAGTCCAGCTCACAAGCCCAATTACTGCGACAAAAGTAAAAATTAATACAAAAACAACAATAAAAAAATTTAAGAAAATAAAAAATAAATCTCGAGTCCTCCACTCGTCCAGTCGACAAAAAGAGAGGCCCGCGAGGCCCTTGGGCCTCGCGCACAGAGCAAAAAACTAGTTAATAATATATATAGCTGCAAGTAATTTAAAGCGAGGCCGAAGGCCGAGCTCCGAGCAAATCGAGCTACCAAGCGTTCAACAACCCCAGTATCTTAATAAGCCGAGCCTGAGGGCCGAAGGCCCGATGGCGAGGCGTCAAGCCCGCGAAGGCCGAAGGCCGAGCTCCGCGTAGGGCCGAAGGCCCGGAGCGTCACTATCGAGGTGCTCTCCGCGCGAGCCCGAGGGCCGAAGGCCCGACGGGCGAGCCCACGCGGTGAAACTACCCTTTCTAACTGTCTTAACAAGCGAACCGGAGGGCCGCAGGCCCGACGGTTCGCTTCGAACCCCAGCGAAGGCCGCAGGCCGAGCTCCGCGTAGGGCCGAAGGCCCGGAGCGTCCCATAGAGGCGCGGTAGCCTGCGAGGCCGGAGGCCGAGCTGCGAGAATACGAAGCTTTTCTACGTATAATAACATTCGAGTAACTATATAAGCTGAGCCTGAGGGCCGAAGGCCCGAAGGCGAAGCTTCGTAGCCGCGAAGGCCGAAGGCCGAGCTCCGCGTAGGGCCGAAGGCCCGAAGCGTCCAACACAGGCGCGCCAGCTCGCGAGGCCGAAGGCCGAGCTGCCAGAGTCCAACGCATCCATGCTACTCAATGAAATATTGTAACATGAAAACGAATCGGAGGGCCGTAGGCCCGACGATTCGTTTCGACAACCTGCGAAGGCCGAAGGCCGAGCTCCGCGTAGGGCCGAAGGCCCGAAGCGTCCAAAATAGGCGCGCCAGCTTGCGAGGCCGAAGGCCGAGCTGCTTGAGTCCAGAACTCCCATGCTACTCAATGAAAAAGTGTAACATGAAAACGAATCGGAGGGCCGCAGGCCCGACGATTCGTTTCGACAGTCCGCGAAGGCCGAAGGCCGAGCTCCGCGTAGGGCCGAAGGCCCGAAGCGTCCCTCAGAGGCCTGACAGCTCGCGAGGCCGAAGGCCGAGCTGCAGGAGTCCAGCTCACAAGCCCAATTACTGCGACATAAGTAAAATATAATACAAAAACAATAATAAAAAAATAAAAGAAAATAAAAAACATATCTCAAATCCATCCTCCGGCCTCAGTCGACAAAAAGAGAGGCCCGCGAGGCCCTTGGGCCTCGCGCACAGAGCAAAAAACTAGTTAATAATATATATAGCTGCATCCCGACTGATTTCTGAATGACATGATTGTTCTCCCAGAAGGAGTATTGGTGGGGGTTAGTGTTATATACAGTCGTATAGAGGGCGCGCCGGTGACCTAGGGAAAAATCTGACATTTCAGGATTTGCTCCCTGGTCGAAAAATGTTTGACGGCCTGGCTAAACGGTGAGACCTAGGTGGGGGGTGCTCGACCAAATGTCATAGGGAACTGCTGACAGTTTTTGAAGCCACAAAAATTTTTTCGAAAAAAAAAAAAAAAAATTTGCACTAAATTTTCAAAATGGTCCTTCGAGCCGGATTTTTTTGTGGTAGAATCTCTGAGGGTCCTCGATTAAAGAAAAAGTGTTTTTGTGATTCTCGGATCCAAGATGGCCGCCGTAGGGCCCGTCAAAGTTTGTATGGGAACTCTTAAACGGGGGGAGATAGGTGGGGGGTGCTCGACCAAATGTCATAGAGGACTCCGAGAGCTGTCAGGTGGGCAAAAAATTTTTGCAAAAAAAAATTTTTTTTTTTTTCGAAAATTTTTTTTTCATCCGATCGAGCTGGAAATCGCTGTGCGTGACTTTTGGGCTCTCCAGATTCCGAAAAAATTTTTTTCAGATTTTTTGCACAAAAAAAATTTTGTATGGATTTTTCGAAATAATGGTCCGATCGCGCTGAAATTTGGCATGCGGGCATTATTTGGGCCCAGGAGTGATAATCTGAAAAAAAATTTGGAAAAAAATCCAAGATGGCGGCGACCCCGAACAAAAAGTCAAAATCCCAAGTAAGTTAAGCGAGCCCGAAGGGCGAGCTTCAGGCCGGGAGGCCGAAGGCCGACCCCGCGGAGGGCCGAAGGCCCGGAGCTTCACTCCCGGGGCCCAAGAGGGTCCCCAACCCCAGTAATTTTGGGCGAGGCCGAAGGCCTCGCTGCAGGAGGGCCGGAACATTACCAGAAACAATATAAATCTATGTTAAGCGAGCCTGAAGGGCGAGCTTCAGGGTGGGAGGCCGAAGGCCGACCTCGCGGAGGGCCGAAGGCCCGGAGCGTCGACCCGAGTGCCCAAGCGCGTCACCTCCAAGTAATTTAAAGCGAGGCCGAAGGCCGAGCTCCGAGCAAATCGAGCTACCAAGCGTTCAACAACCCCAGTATCTTAATAAGCCGAGCCTGAGGGCCGAAGGCCCGATGGCGAGGCGTCAAGCCCGCGAAGGCCGAAGGCCGAGCTCCGCGTAGGGCCGAAGGCCCGGAGCGTCACGATCGAGGTGCTCTCCGCGTGAGCCCGAGGGCCGAAGGCCCGACGGGCGAGCCCACGCAGTGAAACTGCCCTTCCTAACTGTCTTAATAAGCGAACCGGAGGGCCGCAGGCCCGACGGTTCGCTTCGAACACCAGCGAAGGCCGAAGGCCGAGCTCCGCGTAGGGCCGAAGGCCCGGAGCGTCCCATAGAGGCGCGGTAGCCTGCGAGGCCGGAGGCCGAGCTGCGAGAAAACAAAGCTTTTCTACGTATGATAAAATCTGAGTAACTATATAAGCTGAGCCTGAGGGCCGAAGGCCCGAAGGCGAAGCTTCGTACCCGCGAAGGCCGAAGGCCGAGGTCCGCGTAGGGCCGAAGGCCCGAAGCGTCCAACACAGGCGCGCCAGCTCGCGAGGCCGAAGGCCGAGCTGCAGGAGTCCAACGCATCCATGCTACTCAATGAAAAAGTGTAACATGAAAACGAATCGGAGGGCCGCAGGCCCGACGATTCGTTCGACATCCTGCGAAGGCCGAAGGCCGAGCTCCGCGTAGGGCCGAAGGCCCGAAGCGTCCAACACAGGCGCGCCAGCTCGCGAGGCCGAAGGCCGAGCTGCTTGAGTCCAGAACCCCCATGCTACTCAATGAAAAAGTGTAACATAAAAACGAATCGGAGGGCCGCAGGCCCGACGATTCGTTTCGACAATCTGCGAAGGCCGAAGGCCGAGCTCCGCGTAGGGCCGAAGGCCCGAAGCGTCCCTCAGAGGCCTGACAGCTCGCGAGGCCGAAGGCCGAGCTGCAGGAGTCCAGCTCACAAGCCCAATTACTGCGACATAAGTAAAATGTAATACAAAAACAATAATAAAAAAATAAAAGAAAATAAAAAACATATCTCAAATCCATCCTCCGGCCTCAGACGACAAAAAGAGAGGCCCGCGAGGCCCTTGGGCCTCGCGCACAGAGCAAAAAACTAGTTAATAATATATATAGCTGCATTACCACTCATTTCTGAATGACATGATTGTTCTCCCGGAAGGAGTATTGGTGGGGGTTAGTGTTATATACGGTTGCATAGAGGGCGCTCTTGTGACCTAGGGAAAAATCTGACATTTCAGGATTTGCTCCCTGGTCAAAAAATGTTCGACGGTTCGGCTAAACGGTGAGACCTAGGTGGGGGGTGCTCGACCAAATGTCATAGGGAACTGCTGACAGTTTTTAAAGCCGCAAAAATTTTTGCAAAAAAAAAAAAAAAATTTTGCACCAAATTTTCAAAATGGTCCTTCGAGCCGGATTTTTTGGTGGTAGAATCTCTCAGGGTCCTAGATTAAAGAAAAAGTGTTTTTGTGATTCTCGGATCCAAGATGGCCGCCGTAGGGCCCGTCAAAGTTTGTATGGGAACTCTTAAACGGGGGGAGATAGGTGGGGGGTGCTCGACCAAATGTCATAGAGGACCCCGAGAGCCATTCGATGGGCAAAAAATTTTTGCAAAAAAAATTTTTTTTTTTTTTTCGAAAAATTTTTTTTATCCGGTCGAGCTGGAAATCACTGTGCGTGACTTTCGGGCTCTCCAGATTCCGAAAAAATTTTTTTCAGATTTTTTGCACAAAAAAAAATTTGTATGGATTTTTCGAAATAATGGTCCGATCGCGCTGAAATTTGGCATGCGGGCATTATTTGGGCCCAGGAGTGATAATCTGAAAAAAAATTTGGAAAAAAATCCAAGATGGCGGACACCCCGAACAAAAAGTCAAAATCCTAAGTAAGTTAAGCGAGCCCGAAGGGCGAGCTTCAGGCCGGGAGGCCGAAGGCCGACCCCGCGGAGGGCCGGAGGCCCGGAGCTTCACTCCCGGGGCCCATGGGGGTCCCGAACCCCAGTAATTTTGGGCGAGGCCGAAGGCCTCGCTGCAGGAGGGCCGGAACTTTACCAGAACCAATATAAATCTATATTAAGCGAGCCCGAAGGGCGAGCTTCAGGGTGGGAGGCCGAAGGCCGACCTCGCGGAGGGCCGAAGGCCCGGAGCTTCACCCCGAGGGCCCAAGCGCGTCACCTCCAAGTAATTTAAAGCGAGGCCGAAGGCCGAGCTCCGAGCAAATCGAGCTACCAAGCGTTCAACAACCCCAGTATCTTAATAAGCCGAGCCTGAGGGCCGAAGGCCCGATGGCGAGGCGTCAAGCCCGCGAAGGCCGAAGGCCGAGCTCCGCGTAGGGCCGAAGGCCCGGAGCGTCTCGATCGAGGTGCTCTCCGCGCGAGCCCGAGGGCCGAAGGCCCGACGGGCGAGCCCACGCGGTGAAACTGCCCTTCCTAACTGTCTTAATAAGCGAACCGGAGGGCCGCAGGCCCGACGGTTCGCTTTGAAGCCCAGCGAAGGCCGCAGGCCGAGCTCCGCGCAGGGCCGAAGGCCCGGAGCGTCCCATAGAGGCGCGGTAGCCTGCGAGGCCGGAGGCCGAGCTGCGAGAAAACAAAGCTTTTCTACTTATAATAAAATCTGTGTAACTATGTAAGCTGAGCCTGAGGGCCGAAGGCCCGAAGGCGAAGCTTCGTACCCGCGAAGGCCGAAGGCCGAGCTCCGCGTAGGGCCGAAGGCCCGAAGCGTCCAACACAGGCGAGCTAGCTCGCGAGGCCGAAGGCCGAGCTGCTTGAGTCCAGAACTCCTATGCTACTCAATGAAAAAGTGTAACTTGAAAACGAATCGGAGGGCCGCAGGCCCGACGATTCGTTTCGACAACCTGCGAAGGCCGAAGGCCGAGCTCCGCGTAGGGCCGAAGGCCCGAAGCGTCCAACACAGGCGCGCCAGCTCGCGAGGCCGAAGGCCGAGCTGCATGAGTCCAGAACCCCCATGCTACTCAATGAAAAAGTGTAACATGAAAACGAATCGGAGGGCCGCAGGCCCGACGATTCGTTTCGACAATCTGCGAAGGCCGAAGGCCGAGCTCCGCGTAGGGCCGAAGGCCCGAAGCGTCCCTCAGAGGCCTGACAGCTCGCGAGGCCGAAGGCCGAGCTGCAGGAGTCCAGCTCACAAGCCCTATTACTGCGACAAAAGTAAAAATTAATTCAAAAACAATAATAAAAAAATTAAAGAAAATAAAAAATAAATCTCGAGTCCTCCTCTCATCCAGTCGACAAAAAGAGAGGCCCGCGAGGCCCTTGGGCCTCGCGCACAGAGCAAAAAACTAGTTAATATTATATATAGCTGCATTACCACTGATTTCTCAACGGTATGTTTTATTTCTAAACGGAAAGTACTAACTAAAAAAAATTTTGATATTTGTATAGAGGAGCAAATTTGTAGGTCCAGAAAAATATGGATTTTGGTCTACCGCCTCTTGGTCAAAAAATGTTCGACGGCCTGGCTAAACGGTGAGACTTAGGTGGAGGGTGCTCGAACAAATGTCATAGGGAACTGCTGACAGTTTTTGAAGCCGCAAAAATTTTTCGAAAAAAAAAAAAAAAATTTTGCACCAAATTTTCAAAATGGTCCTTCGAGCCTGATTTTTTTGTGGTAGAATCTCTTAGGGTCCTAGATTAAAGAAAAAGTGTTTTTGTGATTCTCGGATCCAAGATGGCCGCCGTAGGGCCTGTCAAAGTTTGTATGGGAACTCTTAAACGGGGGGAGATAGGTGGGGGGTGCTCGACCAAATGTCATAGAGGACCCCGAGAGCTGTCAGGTGGGCAAAAAAATTTTGCAAAAAAATATTTTTTTTTTTTTCGAAAAATTTTTTTTTATCCGATCAAGCTGGAAATCGCTGTGCGTGACTTTTGGGCTCTCCAGATTCGGAAAAAAATTTTTTCAGATTTTTTGCACAAAAAAAATTTTGTATGGATTTTTCGAAATAATGGTCCGATCGCGGTGAAATTTAGCCTGCGGGCATGATTTGGGCCCAGGAATGATAATCTGAAAAAAAATTTGGAAAAAAATCCAAGATGGCGGCGACCCCGAACAAAAAGTCAAAATCCCAAGTAAGTTAAGCGAGCCCGAAGGGCGAGCTTCAGGCCGGGAGGCCGAAGGCCGACCCCGCGGAGGGCCGAAGGCCCGGAGCTTCACTCCCGGGGCCCAAGGGGGTCCCGAACCCCAGTAATTTTGGGCGAGGCCGAAGGCCTCGCTGCAGGAGGGCCGGAACATTACCAGAACCAATATAAATCTATGTTAAGCGAGCCCGAAGGGCGAGCTTCAGGGTGGGAGGCCAAAGGCCGACCTCGCGGAGGGCCGAAGGCCCGGAGCTTCACCCCGAGGGCCCAAGCGAGTCACCTCCAAGTAATTTAAAGCGAGGCCGAAGGCCGAGCTCCGAGCAAATCGAGCTACCAAGCGTTCAACAACCCCAGTAACTTAATAAGCCGAGCCTGAGGGCCGAAGGCCCGATGGCGAGGCGTCAAGCCCGCGAAGGCCGAAGGCCGAGCTCCGCGTAGGGCCGAAGGCCCGGAGCGTCACGATCGAGGTGCTTTCCGCGCGAGCCCGAGGGCCGAAGGCCCGACGGGCGAGCCCACGCGGTGAAACTGCCCTTTCTAACTGTCTTAATAAGCGAACCGGAGGGCCGCAGGCCCGACGGTTCGCTTCAAACCCCAGCGAAGGCCGCAGGCCGAGCTCCGCGTAGGGCCGAAGGCCCGGAGCGTCCCATAGAGGCGCGGTAGCCTGCGAGGCCGGAGGCCGAGCTGCGAGAAAACAAAGCTTTTCTACGTATAATAAAACCTGTGTAACTATATAAGCTGAGCCTGAGGGCCGAAGGCCCGAAGGCGAAGCTTCGTAGCTGCGAAGGCCGAAGGCCGAGCTCCGCGTAGGGCCGAAGGCCCGAAGCGTCCAACACAGGCGCGCCAGCTCGCGAGGCCGAAGGCCGAGCTGCAGGAGTCCAAGGCATCCATGCTACCCAAGGAAAAAGTGTAACATGAAAACGAATCGGAGGGCCGCAGGCCCGACGATTCGTTTCGACAATCTGCGAAGGCCGAAGGCCGAGCTCCGCGTAGGGCCGAAGGCCCGAAGCGTCCCTCAGAGGCGTGACAGCTCGCGAGGCCGAAGGCCGAGCTGCAGGAGTCCAGCTCACAAGCCCAATTACTGCGACATAAGTAAAATGTAATACAAAAACAATAATAAAAAAATAAAAGAAAATAAAAAAATTTGTAGGTCTAGAAAAATATGGATTTTAGTCTACCATGTTTTGGTCAAAAAATGTTCGACGGCCTGGCTCAACGGTGAAAGTTAGACGGGGGGTGCTCGACCAAATGTCATAGGGAACTGCTGACAGTTTTTGAAGCCGCAAAAATTTTGACGGAAAAAAAAAAAAAAATTTGCACCAAATTTTCAAAATGGTCCTTCGAGCCGGATTTTTTTGTGGTAGAATCTCTCAGGGTCCTAGATTAAAGAAAAAGTGTTTTTGTGATTCTCGGATCCAAGATGGCCGCCGTAGGGCCCGTCAAAGTTTGTATGGGAACTCTTAAACGGGGGGAGATAGGTGGGGGGTGCTCGACCAAATGTCATAGAGGACCCCAAGAGCTGTCTGGTGGGCAAAAAATTTTTGCAAAAAAAATTTTTTTTTTTTTTCGAAAATTTTTTTTTCATCCGATCGAGCTGGAAATCGCTGTGCGTGACTTTTGGGCTCTCCAGATTCCGAAAAAAATTTTTTCAGATTTTTTTGCACAAAAAAAATTTTGTATGGATTTTTCGAAATAATGGTCCGATCGCGCTGAAATTTGGCATGCGGGCATTATTTGGGCCCAGGAGTGATAATCTGAAAAAAAATTTGGAAAAAAATCCAAGATGGCGGCGACCCCGAACAAAAAGTCAAAATCCCAAGTAAGTTAAGCGAGCCCGAAGGGCGAGCTTCAGGCCGGGAGGCCGAAGGCCGACCCCGCGGAGGGCCGAAGGCCCGGAGCTTCACTCCTGGGGCCCAAGGGGGTCCCGAACCCCAGTAATTTTGGGCGAGGCCGAAGGCCTCGCTGCAGGAGGGCCGGAACATTACCAGAACCAATATAAATCTATGTTAAGCGAGCCCGAAGGGCGAGCTTCAGGGTGGGAGGCCGAAGGCCGACCTCGCGGAGGGCCGAAGGCCCGGAGCTTCACCCCGAGGGCCCAAGCGCGTCACCTCCAAGTAGTTTAAAGCGAGGCCGAAGGCCGAGCTCCGAGCAAATCGAGCTACCAAGCGTTCAACAACCCCAGTATCTTAATAAGCCGAGCCTGAGGGCCGAAGGCCCGATGGCGAGGCGTCAAGCCCGCGAAGGCCGAAGGCCGAGCTCCGCGTAGGGCCGAAGGCCCGGAGCGTCACGATCGAGGTGCTCTCCGCGCGAGCCCGAGGGCCGAAGGCCCGACGGGCGAGCCCACGCGGTGAAACTGCCCTTCCTAACTGTCTTAATAAGCGAACCGGAGGGCCGCAGGCCCGACGGTTCGCTTCGAACCCCAGCGAAGGCCGTAGGCCGAGCTCCGCGTAGGGCCGAAGGCCCGGAGCGTCCCATAGGGGCGCGGTAGCCTGCGAGGCCGGAGGCCGAGCTGCGAGAAAGTAAAGCTATTCTACGTATAATAAAATCTGAGTAACTATATAAGCTGAGCCTGAGGGCCGAAGGCCCGAAGGCGAAGCTTCGTAGCCGCGAAGGCCGAAGGCCGAGCTCCGCGTAGGGCCGAAGGCCCGAAGCGTCCAACACAGGCGCGCCAGCTCGCGAGGCCGAAGGCCGAGCTGCCAGAGTCCAGTGCTCCCATGCTACGCAATGAAAAAGTGTAACATGTAAACGAATCGGAGGGCCGCAGGCCCGACGATTCGTTTCGACAATCTGCGAAGGCCGAAGGCGGAGCTCCGCGTAGGGCCGAAGGCCCGAAGCGTCCCTCAGAGGCCTGACAGCTCGCGAGGCCGAAGGCCGAGCTGCAGGAGTCCAGCTCAAAAGCCCAAAAACTGCGATAAAATTAGAAAATATTACAAAATCAATAATAAAAAAATTAAAGAAAATAAAAAAAATATCTCCAATACCCCACCCCTCCAGTCGACAAAAAGAGAGGCCCGCGAGGCCCTTGGGCCTCGCGCACAGAGCAAAAAACGGTGAGACCTAGGTGGGGGGTGCTCGACCAAATGTCATAGGGAACTGCTGACAGTTTTTAAAGCCGTAAAAATTTTTTCAAAAAAAAAAAAAAATTTTGCACCAAATTTTCAAAATGGTCCTTCGAGCCGGATTTTTTTGTGGTAGAATCTCTGAGGGTCCTAGATTAAAGAAAAAGTGTTTTTGTGATTCTCGGATCCAAGATGGCCGCCGTAGGGCCCGTCAAAGTTTGTATGGGAACTCTTAAACGGGGGGAGATAGGTGGGGGGTGCTCGACCAAATGTCATAGAGGACCCCGAGAGCTGTCAGGTGGGCAAAAAATTTTTGCAAAAAAAATTTTTTTTTTTTTTCGAAAAATTTTTTTTCATCCGATCGAGCTGGAAATCGCTGTGCGTGACTTTTGGGCTCTCCAGATTCCGAAAAAAATTTTTTCAGATTTTTTTGCACAAAAAAAATTTTGTATGGATTTTTCGAAATAATGGTCCGATCGCGCTGAAATTTGGCATGCGGGCATTATTTGGGCCCAGGAGTGATAATCTGAAAAAAAATTTGGAAAAAAATCCAAGATGGCGGCGACCCCGAACAAAAAGTCAAAATCCCAAGTAAGTTAAGCGAGCCCGAAGGGCGAGCTTCAGGCCGGGAGGCCGAAGGCCGACCCCGCGGAGGGCCGAAGGCCCGGAGCTTCACTCCTGGGGCCCAAGGGGGTCCCGAACCCCAGTAATTTTGGGCGAGGCCGAAGGCCTCGCTGCAGGAGGGCCGGAACATTACCAGAACCAATATAAATCTATGTTAAGCGAGCCCGAAGGGCGAGCTTCAGGGTGGGAGGCCGAAGGCCGACCTCGCGGAGGGCCGAAGGCCCGGAGCTTCACCCCGAGGGCCCAAGCGCGTCACCTCCAAGTAGTTTAAAGCGAGGCCGAAGGCCGAGCTCCGAGCAAATCGAGCTACCAAGCGTTCAACAACCCCAGTATCTTAATAAGCCGAGCCTGAGGGCCGAAGGCCCGATGGCGAGGCGTCAAGCCCGCGAAGGCCGAAGGCCGAGCTCCGCGTAGGGCCGAAGGCCCGGAGCGTCACGATCGAGGTGCTCTCCGCGCGAGCCCGAGGGCCGAAGGCCCGACGGGCGAGCCCACGCGGTGAAACTGCCCTTCCTAACTGTCTTAATAAGCGAACCGGAGGGCCGCAGGCCCGACGGTTCGCTTCGAACCCCAGCGAAGGCCGTAGGCCGAGCTCCGCGTAGGGCCGAAGGCCCGGAGCGTCCCATAGGGGCGCGGTAGCCTGCGAGGCCGGAGGCCGAGCTGCGAGAAAGTAAAGCTATTCTACGTATAATAAAATCTGAGTAACTATATAAGCTGAGCCTGAGGGCCGAAGGCCCGAAGGCGAAGCTTCGTAGCCGCGAAGGCCGAAGGCCGAGCTCCGCGTAGGGCCGAAGGCCCGAAGCGTCCAACACAGGCGCGCCAGCTCGCGAGGCCGAAGGCCGAGCTGCCAGAGTCCAGTGCTCCCATGCTACGCAATGAAAAAGTGTAACATGTAAACGAATCGGAGGGCCGCAGGCCCGACGATTCGTTTCGACAATCTGCGAAGGCCGAAGGCCGAGCTCCGCGTAGGGCCGAAGGCCCGAAGCGTCCCTCAGAGGCCTGACAGCTCGCGAGGCCGAAGGCCGAGCTGCAGGAGTCCAGCTCAAAAGCCCAAAAACTGCGATAAAATTAGAAAATATTACAAAATCAATAATAAAAAAATTAAAGAAAATAAAAAAAATATCTCCAATACCCCACCCCTCCAGTCGACAAAAAGAGAGGCCCGCGAGGCCCTTGGGCCTCGCGCACAGAGCAAAAAACGGTGAGACCTAGGTGGGGGGTGCTCGACCAAATGTCATAGGGAACTGCTGACAGTTTTTAAAGCCGTAAAAATTTTTTCAAAAAAAAAAAAAAATTTTGCACCAAATTTTCAAAATGGTCCTTCGAGCCGGATTTTTTTGTGGTAGAATCTCTGAGGGTCCTAGATTAAAGAAAAAGTGTTTTTGTGATTCTCGGATCCAAGATGGCCGCCGTAGGGCCCGTCAAAGTTTGTATGGGAACTCTTAAACGGGGGGAGATAGGTGGGGGGTGCTCGACCAAATGTCATAGAGGACCCCGAGAGCCATTCGATGGGCAAAAAATTTTTGCAAAAAAAATTTTTTTTTTTTTTCGAAAAATTTTTTTTCATCCGATCGAGCTGGAAATCGCTGTGCGTGACTTTTTGGCTCTCCAGATTCCGAAAAAATTTTTTTCAGATTTTTTGCACAAAAAAAATTTTGTATGGATTTTTCGAAATAATGGTCCGATCGCGCTGAAATTTGGCATGCGGGCATCATTTGGGCCCAGGAGTGATATTCTGAAAAAAAATTTGGAAAAAAATCCAAGATGGCGGCGACCCCGAACAAAAAGTTAAAATCCTAAGTAAGTTAAGCGAGCCCGAAGGGCGAGCTTCAGGCCGGGAGGCCGAAGGCCGACCCCGCGGAGGGCCGAAGGCCCGGAGCTTCACTCCTGGGGCCCAAGAGGGTTCCCAACCCCAGTAATTTTGGGCGAGGCCGAAGGCCTCGCTGCAGGAGGGCCGGAACATTACCAGAAACAATATAAATCTATGTTAAGCGAGCCCGAAGGGCGAGCTTCAGGGTGGGAGGCCGAAGGCCGACCTCGCGGAGGGCCGAAGGCCCGGAGCTTCACCCCGAGGGCCCAAGCGAGTCACCTCCAAGTAATTTAAAGCGAGGCCGAAGGCCGAGCTCCGAGCAAATCGAGCTACCAAGCGTTCAACAACCCCAGTATCTTAATAAGCCGAGCCTGAGGGCCGAAGGCCCGATGGCGAGGCGTCAAGCCCGCGAAGGCCGAAGGCCGAGCTCCGCGTAGGGCCGAAGGCCCGGAGCGTCACGATCGAGGTGCTCTCCGCGCGAGCCCTAGGGCCGAAGGCCCGACGGGCGAGCCCACGCGGTGAAACTGCCCTTCCTAACTGTCTTAATAAGCGAACCGGAGGGCCGCAGGCCCGACGGTTCGCTTCAAACCCCAGCGAAGGCCGCAGGCCGAGCTCCGCGTAGGGCCGAAGGCCCGGAGCGTCCCATTGAGGCGCGGTAGCCGGCGAGGCCGGAGGCCGAGCTGCTGGAGTCCAGTGATCCCATGCTACTCAATGAAAAAGTGTAACATGAAAACGAATCGGAGGGCCGCAGGCCCGACGATTCGTTTCGACAACCTGCGAAGGCCGAAGGCCGAGCTCCGCGTAGGGCCGAAGGCCCGAAGCGTCCAACACAGGCGCGCCAGCTCGCGAGGCCGAAGGCCGAGCTGCTTGAGTCCAGCGCTCCCATGCTACGCAATGAAAAAGTGTAACATAAAAACGAATCGGAGGGCCGCAGGCCCGACGATTCGTTTCGACAACCCGCGAAGGCCGAAGGCCGAGCTCCGCGTAGGGCCGAAGGCCCGAAGCGTCTAACACAGGCGCGCCAGCTCGCGAGGCCGAAGGCCGAGCTGCAGGAGTCCAACGCATCCATGCTACTCAATGAAAAAGTGTAACATGAAAACGAATCGGAGGGCCGCAGGCCCGACGATTCGTTCGACAACCTGCGAAGGCCGAAGGCCGAGCTCCGCGTAGGGCCGAAGGCCCGAAGCGTCCAACACAGGCGCGTCAGCTCGCGAGGCCGAAGGCCGAGCTGCTTGAGTCCAGAACCCCCATGCTACTCAATGAAAAAGTGTAACATGAAAACGAATCGGAGGGCCGCAGGCCCGACGATTCGTTTCGACAATCTGCGAAGGCCGAAGGCCGAGCTCCGCGTAGGGCCGAAGGCCCGAAGCGTCCCTCAGAGGCCTGACAGCTCGCGAGGCCGAAGGCCGAGCTGCAGGAGTCCAGCTCAAAAGCCCAAAAACTGCGATAAAAGTAGAAAATAATACAAAAACAATAATAAAAAAATTAAAGAAAATAAAAAATAAATCTCGAGTCCTCCACTCATCCAGTCGACAAAAAGAGAGGCCCGCGAGGCCCTTGGGCCTCGCGCAC